>WOUI01000495.1:0-21781 GCA_012184565.1 Aspergillus floridensis | reverse complement strand
CCCCCCTCCGCCCAAACCAGACGAGATCACTGATTCAGAATTCTCCTCCCTGGGGAGGAACAGCCATCGAACGCCGCGAAGCCCACCGCGACAAACTCCGACACCAGATGCTGGACACCCGGCGCGTGGACCCGCGCCTGCACGAGCAGCGCCTGCACCCGGACTACCGGCCCATGGGCACCTCGACCACCATCACGGCCGGGTCGACTACGGTCGGCGGTGGGGGGAGCAGCGTCGCTGGTGGCTATGGAGGTGGTTATGCCGGTGGAGGCGCAGGTGCAGGGACATCCACCCCGACGACCGCTACGGGGACGGCCACGGCATCTGGCTCGGCGATCGGGATCGAGAAGATCATTGAGAAGCGGGCGGAGTTGGCGGGACTGCACCATCACCAGCACCAGCAGATACCTTCACAGGAGGAGATCGGGGTGGCGGTTAGGACGCCTAGTGAGGAATACGAGGTGAAAGGCGCCGTAAAAGAGAAATGGCCGGGGAGGAAAGCGTCTTCTGCCTTTGGGTTGGGATTGGGAATCGGGAAACGGCATTTGAGTTTGAGGTCGCATCCGGTTGGGGGGGATTCCGGGCCGGGAAGTGAGGTGAAGAGGGCGGGGAGTATGGGAGTGGGAGCGGGAGGGTCTTCCCCGGTGGGGGGGGCGGACGGGCAGTAGTAGTGGGCAGCGGGGGAATGAGGCCGGCGGCGGGGTGGAGATGGAGGCTATGGGGTGGAAGGCGGGGCATTGATTCACGAACTGTGTATCGGGCGTGGTTCTGGTCGTGCTTAATGCGGAGAGGACAAGGAGATACTCAGGAGTCTTGATCATGTTCATAAGCTCATATGCATTCCATTCTCGTCCTTCGCAATGATTTGTAACCCTGCTCATAACCTCATTTATCTATGCCATAATAATGACAATGCTACCCCCCCCCCCCGGCGCAAAAATCCCCCCAATCACCCAGTCTGACTACCACCCAAGAGCAAGGAAGGATACTACTTCCCAATCGCCACAAATAACCGATCCCCGATATCTCCCAACCCGGGCACGATCATCCCGCGCTCGTCGCACTGCGCGTCCACCGCCCCCGTCCACACCTCCACCCCGTCCGCCCACGTCCCCGCCGCCCGCCGGATCCCGGCCTCCGAGCCCAACACGCTCAGCATCACGACGCGCCGCACCCCCCATTCCCGCAGCAGCTGGATGGCCGCCTCGGCCGTGGCGCCCGTCGCGATGATCGGGTCCAGCAGGATGGCCGTCTCGGCGGCGGCCGGGTTGGCGCTGCCAGCGGCCTTGTGGAAGGGCAGGTTGTTGTAGTACTCGACCGGTTGCAGGGTGAGGCGCTCGCGGAAGAGGCCCAGGTGATAGATGGGGATGCTGGTGGGGAGGAGGGAGTTTATGGCTGGTCAAGTTTTTTTTTTTTTTTATGTTAGGATGGTTTAGATTTTCGGGGGGGTTTGTTTGGGGCGGGAGATAAGGAATCCCCGGGGTAGGAGATAAGAGGGGCAGATAGATTAGGGGCTGATAAGGATATGCGATATGGGCTTTGGGGAACTTGGGGCTGGGGCTGGGGCTGCACGTACCGTCGGTCATGCCCAGTCCTGAGCGGAGGATGGGCACCAAGGCGATGTTGGAGGGGTCGATGGTCGTGGTTGGGTATTCGATGCCTAGTGGGGTTTTGTCCTGTTGTTGGCGGTTAGCTTTTGGTAATGGTGGTAGTGGACGACAAGCGTACCGTTCCATCTTGCTTCGTTTTCCAGCCAGATGCAAAAGCTTCCACGCCCAAAATGGTGGCAATCTCGTGGACGAGATCGCGGGTTTGACGGGTGGAGGTGGAGGAGGAGCGCAGTTGCGAGAGTTTGGCCTGCAGGAGGGGGTGGGAGGAGACGTGGACGTTGGAGGGGAGGCTCATGGTGGTTGAATCTTGGTAAATGTTGGAAGTTGGGCTGAGATACAGAAACGGAGGAGGGGGAGGGGTTTTATAGCTTGGGAGTAGCTGGGAGTAGCTGAGAGTAGCTCAGGTAGCAGTGCGTTGGTGGAAGAAGAAGAAGAAGAGTGGAAATGAAATGATGCAGTTGGGAATGAGGGGTAAAACAAACAAGGCAGCAGAAAGTCACCTGCGCCTGGTCCGCTGATCCTCAGGCATTCTTCCTTTCTTCATTTACTCTGCCATTGATTGCATTCACTGTATCCTGTATCCTGTATCGTCTATCGCCTATCGTTCCTCGTTGCTCCAGGTGAGGATATCTCCGGAGTCCGGACTGATAAGTTGTTTATCATGATCTCTCTCTCTTCCCTTAATCGTTATCTTAAATCCCCAGGTATACCCGGTCGATCTCGCCCAGCGAACCACAATCGAGCGTGTGCTCCACCGACCCCACCTCCACAGTCTTCTGTCTCTCCGGACTTCTCTTTCCTCCCCGAACATCCTCCCTGTCGCAAACCATCACGCCGAAATGGCATCACAACCACAACCACAACAATCAAAGCAATGATAATACCTGACAATGCCCACACCGAAACCAGCCCCCGCTCCCACAACCGACCATGCCCCCCAACGTTAACCGTGGTCCCTCGAGGGCCGCGCAAAGCCCACCGAAGACACACCTACACGACCCTCATCAACAGCACCAGAACTCCCCAAACCCACCACCCTCATCTACCTAACCTTCTTCTCCATCTTCGTCACCCTCGCCCAACTAGGCCAACAATCCCTAAACCCCTAACCCCCTGCCCCGGGCCCCCAAGACGCCGTCTTCGCGACCGTCTTCGTCCCCGCTCGGCTGCGGGACGCGCTACTACCTCTCCCGATGGGCTGAATGCGCGGGTGCCCGCGTTCCACGCGGGGGACGTTCGTGTTGGCCGGGTGTTTTGATCTACAACGAGTCGTGGGCTGCCGGGTGCTGCAGGGGGTCATGGATGGGTTCTGCGGCGCCGCGACGACGGTCAGTACCTGGGTTGCGGATTTGAAATGGCTTGCCCCGGCGGCGGGAGGCCTATCTGTATGGGGTGGTTAGTGTCGCGGTCGCGTTGGGGTTTATGTGGTTATTGCCTGGTCGTTGAGCCTATCTGTTCTTGACCCCCCCCCGTGAAAGTGTATATATGCTTGAGAAGGAGTTATAGGCATAAATATAGTCATAGTGTTTAATCATGTAGATGACCAAGGTATAGGACAGATTTATCATACTACAACCACCGAACTACTGTAACTACCGAACTGCAATCCCCGCCAAATACTTATATTTTGTGTGCAAATTACTTATTGTACAGAACAAACTACAACCAATTAAGCATGTGCAACAGTGCGGAAAGAATCAACATCGAAAAAGAAAAAAGAATCTTCAGATCGCAACATGCGAATAGAAAAAATCCAAAGCAGCAGAACAATAGAGCGGAGAAACAATCAACAGGCGGGGACGCGTTAATCACATGAACAGCACGCAAGCTCACATTAAGATGGCATCAAAAAGTAGGGAAGAAAAAGTGTATGTCAACGAAGGACTAAGAGAGATGAGAGAAGAAGAGAAAAGAAGTATATAACGGACAAAAGGTATCGAAAAAGCAGTCAAAGACAACATGTCTCGGACCCCAAAGGAAGAAAACCAAACACGCTCATGCGCAAGAATCGAACGGACAGTACTAAGAATTAAGGGTGTAGACGAGCAGATAGAAAGCAGACAAAAAAACAACAACTCCACCGAGTGCGAGGGAAGAACACACAGGACCAGCCGGGTGTCGAGATGTTGCCTGGGAAAAATCAACCCATCAAAACAAGAAAGTGACCACACCGGACTCCCGTGAGCTCTTGCAAAACCGATAGAAATATGAACCATAACGCATGATAGGGGAAAGAAAAGTAATGAAAAGGAGCCGGGGAACGCCAGCAAGGAATCATTATGCGGCGGTTGAGTTCGTCACCGGAAATCACATCTTGCCGCCCAGACTTGCGCATCCGTTCCCGACCCTAAACCGAAATCCAGTGTCCCAAATATGATGTTGAATGAATGTAGAGAAGTGTATGTGTTTCAGGCGACCGGGGTCACCTTGGCCGTGGCATGTGCAGCATTAGTATGCCGTTCCCACACTGGCCAATGTCTTGGGAGGCATTGCATGAATAGGCTGGTCTTTGGCAACGCGCAACGAATCCTCGTAGCCGATCAAGGCTTGCGAATGGAGTTTGAATGACTCGCCCATGAGCTTGGTAATGCTGTTCGAATAGTTAGTAACCTAGACTGTCAATCGAAACCAGAAGTGAATGACTTACCCCCATACTACCACACCGTCTAGGATATTACCCCATACACGGGCCACGGTAGAGCTGAGTTTACCAAAAGCATCGACGGCATCATCATCAAACAAATTCCGCACCTTGTTGTAGATGGCGATTTCCGCCTCGGTCGCTGGCTCTTCGTCATGTTCCAGGCGATAGAGCCAGAGACTGAGGATCACCATCAAATCCAAGCCACACAGTGGGTGCTCGACGCTCCAGTTCGTGGCAGACGTCTGCGCCACCCAGTTGATACCTTGAACGGCCGCTATTTCGATGCACTCGAAGCACGATTGTATGACCTTATTCATCTCTTGAGACCGCTTGACCTTCTCGCGGGCCACGGTCATGGCAGCAGCCACTTCGTACGAAGAGTGGTAGCGCAGAGCCTCCTGGATTGACTTGAGATCCACTTCCAGGCGAGCGCGAGTGTTTCGGTAGACCGCCATCGAGTTGAAGATCAGAGGGTGGCCCTTCTGAGGGGTGCTGAGGGGCACCACCATCGTCTCGGGCTCGCAGACTTCAAGAGAGCTTTCCCAGGTTTCTAAAGCTAGGCGAAGCTTGTACTCGGTAACCACGTCCTGCAGAGCCTCGAAACTGCGCTTGTGGTTCCACACTTGGAGAAACAGAGCGTTGATGAGAACGCGTGTGGCGAATGCACTGTATCTAATCTGCTCGCCTTGGAAAAGACAATCGTGGGCTTCTCGAACGGTCAAGGTGGAAGCATTGGCCAGGCTCCGGCGCCAAGCGTCGTCGTCGGTCACATCGAGGTTCCACAAAGACTCGGAAGAAGGGAGCTCAAGACTGTCAAACTCGTCGAAGCTCATCGCTGGGGTGTGGTTGAAAGTCAAGGTGAGCATGCCAAAGAAAATGTAGACCGCGAAATAGGTACGGCGGCAAGACTCATCCTCAATCCAATCCTCTCTGGAGGGGGTACCCTCACGACCCTCAGTGCGAAGCTTCAGTTGATAGCGATTTCCAGCAACCATCTATAATCGATCAGTACAAGCAGCTAAACCTCTGAGTCAATAAAGTACTCACATTGGCCAAAAGACTCTTGATGGAGCAAGTCCACTCCAGTCCCTTCGGATCGCCGCTCCAACTCTCAAAGATCATGTTGAGAAGGGTACTCTGCATCGCCCACAGCGGACATTTTCTTGAGTCAAAATTTTCCTTGTGTTGCAGGAATTGGTTGACCAGCATCTTGGACCCCACATGAAGCATGAACGCGTCCTTTCGCTCAAAAGTATACAAAGCACCGATGGAGAGAACGGCAAGAAGCAGAGGCGCCGAGACGTCAGCGGGCTGGAACGACTCCTGGTGCAGGAAGGGAAGATGAGGGTGATACAGGTTGAAATACGTCGACAGGTACTTGTTGAGTGCAGATGTGGGGGGCAGCTGGAACGAGTCGGGCAGTACACCAAGCGAGTCCGCATCCTCTAGGCGGTCCACGATCATGTTCCGCTCCGTTTCGCTGGCGATTTGAGGAGCCTTGGGCAGTGTCAAGGCCTGGCTGGGACCAGGAGATCTACGGTAGTTCACAGGGCTGACAGGACCCGTCATCGAAGGATACGGGGACAAAGCATTCGGCGTCGAGGTTCCCGACATGGGGAGCGAGTTGACCAGAGAGTGGAGCGAGGGAGCCAAACCATCGCCTACGGGACCGTGCCGATCCATCACTGACGGGAGTGGATGCGAATCGGCTCCACCATCGTGGGACGCGAAGGGCGACCCCATCGAGTGCTTTGTATCAGCCGGCGAGACAAGGGTGTCCCAGGGCATTTGCGGGAGCGTTGCGTTTCCAGACAGATACCCGACCGAAGGCTCTAATAACGAACCGCGTCCGGGAGAAAATGAGCGATCGGAGTCAGCACGATCGTTGGATTGACCAGTCGCAGCGGCTGCAGCCTTGTGTTGGAAATCTGTCATCAACATGGCTGCAGTTTCAAGATCGACCATACCATCACTGCTTGCCTCGATCTGTTCGAGCGTAGTAGGATCGACTGTGATCGAGGGTTTGCTGGCGGGGCCGGAGGTGGGGGAAGTCTTTCGCACACCTGCGCCACCGCGTCGCCTGCCCTCGGACACTAGTGGAATGCCACCATCTTTGGCATGGACGGTACGATCATGTCGAAGAAGGAGGTCTCGACGCACGAAGGTGCTCCGACATTTTAAACACTTGAAGGGTCTCTCTTTGGTATCTGTGGGTCAAAACCAGAATTAGCCTCACACCGCCACTAGGATCAGCGCAGCCAACTCATCACAAAAATTTTCATCCAGAGATTGTGTAGACTACTTACGCGATCGTTCGTGTCTGCTCCGGTGTTCACTTCGACTGAAAGCGCGATTGCAAAATTGGCATTTATATTTCTTCTCTGGAACAGACGTCTTTTTGACGGGTGCGGAGGCCGCCGCGTTGGGTGCACTGGGAGCCATGGATGAAGAGGCGGGCAGCGAAACCAAGAGCACGGAGGCTGGATCTCAATGGAACAGGTTCGACTGCGAAGATTGCGCTATCGTTCCTTTCGTGATTTCACACCGATTCTGAAGACGGGTAGACGACAAGGATTCGGTTTGTTGTCTGGTCATTCCTTGTGTGGGGGTATCTTGGAGAAGAGCGTAGGTTGAACTCGAAGGGATGAGGGGAAGGGTTGAACTTATCCAGCCACAGGCGGATTAGGAGAGGAGAATCGTGAAAGTGGCGTGGACGGCCAGGATGGCGAAAATCGGCAGTGAAAAGAGGAAAGAAAAAGACCCAGAAGAAGTAACGGAAGAGAAGGCGAGCAAGATGTTGAATAATGACCCAGTAGGAGGGGAGGGAAGAGGGGAAAGAGAAGGGAAAAGAAGAGGAGGGGAGGGGGGGGAGGAAAGACGTTAAGAGAGGAGGAGAAAAGAGGGAGGAAGACAGAAGAAGAAAAGAAGAGGAAGAAAAGAATGGGCAAGAGGGACGAGGGACGAGGGACGGAGGGAGGGAGGGGGGAGAAGATTGAATGGTGAATGGATGAGGAGAAAGTAGAGTGCGGTGCGAATTTGCGGGAGGGAGAGAGACAGACACAGAGACAGAGAGAGACAGACAGAGGGAGAGTCTGGGTCGAAGGAAGGGGAGGGGAGGGGAGGGGAGGGGGGAAGTGCGAGCAAGTCGCGACAGGACGTGGGCACAAGCTGATGGGGGAAGGAAGATTTGGGCGATCGCTGGATCGCGACAAGTGAGGCGGTCGTGACCAGCAGTCGGTGTTGGCAGTTGATTTGGGCGACGAGCAGCGCAGGAGAACCACAACAACAGGGAAGTGGGAGGCGGAAAAGAGGGGCTTCGTTTCCCGGCGGGACTGACGGAGGGGGTTGCAAAATCAAGCGATTTGAGCGGTCTTCCGGCACAGACACGCACTGCATTCCTCTATTGCCACTTCTTCGATTATTTAGTTCCTTTGAATTTCTGACTAACCCGCGTCACTGCACTATCCCCAATCCCGCTTAGGACACGTCCTTTGCTCTAAAGTTCCTAAAGTACCTTGACCCATAATTTCTGGTCTTTCTGGTCCTTCTCCCCCCAATTACCGAAGCCAGAGTCACAGACTGGACTGTGGATGGATACTTTCAAGTGGACTCTCCCTCTTCCCAAACCCACATGGACACTTTCCAACCCGTCAACCCGGTTCAGCCGGGGGGTCCTGCTTGTCCTTTCGTCTGGCTGAATCGACCGTTTGTTAGTTAAGTCCGATGTGAGGGAGCATTCATCTATATCCACTCTTCAATTTCCCTCTCCGCACTACACGCTACGCTACGCTACACACAGCCAGTGTGAGTGAAAAGCCAAAAAAAAAAATAATCCTTAAAAAAAACACACGCCAGGCAAAGAAAAAGAACCTGTCAACATGCATTAAATTGATCCAATTTTTTTTGGGTTGTTTCTTTTGTTCTGGCATGGGAGAACTTGACTTCCTATATGCATAACATCGGGCAGCATTTTACATGTTTCTTCTCTCCCCTGATTATAATATGTAGATGATCATAGATGCCGGCTCTTTAGATCTCAAATTGATCCAGATTCTCCAGCCAGAGTCTATGCGATAATGATTAGATTGTTGTCTATACCTACATAATGTGCTAGCTCCTAGCACCCTATCCCTGTTTTGATTAGTGACGGAACCCTCGTTCAGCGGCAGTCACCTGCGACCTAACCCTAGAAGGTAGCCTAAGGAGGACTCGCAGCAACCACTAGCTAACTGAGAGTCTGAGGGAGCCTCTGGATCCTTTGGATCCTCTGTGCATTTCTCGATTGCATTGGTTGGTTCTCCGTCTTCGACCCGGGGCTTCTTTTCTGTGACGACGAATTTATTATTGTTATTGTGGGGTTGGGCTTGGTATGAGAGAGCAGCTTCAAAGCGGTATGGTATGTAACTCTGTTGGGTGGGTGGGTGCAGCAGCAAGCAAGTGAAGAACAAGAATATTCGAGTTGTCTAAGCAACGTCAGTTGGGACAAGTAAGGTCTAGGGCACTACTCAGTGATTATCGAAGTCATCGCATCTCTATCTCTATTCTTTAGTACTCAGCTATCGCGCGCCCCTCCTTCTATCTCCCCTCCCACCCCCCCCCCTATCTGACAGCCCACCACGGCCACAATTTGGGTGGTACGTACTCCAGCCCGGTCGGTGACTGCGGGGCCGTTCACCACAAGAGTCAGATTGTAATCCATTATCTATTGATTGATCTTTGAAAGGGTACTTTGTAAGTAAAGTACAGTACTTACTGTAGTAGTGACTATGGTGGGCATGGATACAGCGCCCATCTTAATCAATCTGAATACAATTCCAATTGATGTGTCTTTGATCATTGCGTGCGAACGCTCCACAGTGAGAGGGGAGGACGCGAAAATACTCGAGCTACAGCAAAGCTGAAGAAGGTTAGACCAGTCAGCCTCTCCGTCTCTCCGTCCTTCCGTCTCTCTTTTTTCTCGGTGGTTGTCTTCTCTCTCTCTGTGTGTGTGTGGGTGTGTGTGTGTGCTGTGATAATCATCAATCAAATCACACGCACCTGGCCCCTCTCTCTCCCTCTCTCTTTCCGTTTTGTCTCTGTTATTTCACTTTTTATTTGATTTTATTTATTTTCTTTTTCCTTTTTCAGATTTTATTTTTTCCCACTTGTTCTTCTTTCGTCTCGCCCCTCGCCAGCCCCCCCTTGCCCCTCCAACAAGGATGCCACCGACGCTTGAATGCCACGGAGGAACAGTGCCGACATGATTCGTGTGTTCTCTCCCTTCATTTCCACCTGGGATTCTTTTCCCACACAGGCTAAGCGGACTGACTGCTTGGACCAAACGGGCGTCTATTATGTTGTTCAGTAGAATCCAGCATGATTCAAGGTTGAGAATCGATATATCGATCATCCTGGTTCCTCCTGCATTGTCATTCTCATTTGATTTTTGGTTTTCTGTTTGGTGAGTTTAATTCATCGAGGTTCTTTCCATTCCCCCTCCTTTCTGAGCAGCATGACGGAGAAACGATGGAACCCGCCACTCCCAGCTACCCCTCCTGTCCCTCTTGAGGTTGGATTCCCCCTCTTTCTGTTCCCCTCTGAGTTCCCCTCTTGAATGATGTCCCTCTCGTCCCTCTCACCCCTCCTTGGAAAACCCTACCTACCCCTCCGAAAGCACTAAATCAGCCATAATTCTACACTTTGTCTTGGGGGTTCGGAGTTCCCCTATAGGATGACGGCAATATTCGACACTCCGTCGAGTCCGGAACACGGATTTCGGATTTGAGCATTAGCAACGGCATTCATCTTAAGATTTCTGTCTGACTCTCTTGTGAATTTGAGCCATGTGCGCGCCAATTGGAAGTGACTCCTACAGAGTTGAACTAGTCGGGTGGATCTTAGACAGGACCGAGGAGCGGCCGTTGTTCCAGACCTTCTCCATCTCCATCACCATGACGAGGGATCCTGCTGCTGCTGCTGTTAATCTTAGTCTCAACCGTGTTCTATAGATATCTGGACAGTCATCGCATCGCAACCATGTAGGGGTAAAATGTATGTGGGAAATCTCTCGACTCCTTGTGCCAAGTCATTCATACCGAACAGTCTCCTCATTCAGAGCATACTTGACTAGCTTTTCGAACTACGAAAAAAACAAAAACAAAAAAAAAAAAAAGATGCACAGAAACTCTACAACAGCTACCCGTCACCACGCAGCAATAGGAGAATATTGCTGACGATGTGATGCCTCTCAGCCTGACAGATCACCATCCGCTCCATCGGGAGTCAGTCTATCCACATCTAACTCGAGTATTCATTCAGAAGATTGATGGGTTCTGAAGTGCATTCGACGCATTCGATGTTGCCCCGACCAGAAAAGGAAGTGTATGGACTGTGCGAAAGGCTATTTAGCCCGCCTACACCGTACGGTTCTCCTTTACTTATCCTGAAAGGATGTTTTTTTCTCACAATATTTGCCTCCCCCCCCTCCCGCCGTCTTAGCTTAAGGTCAGCTGGATCAGCATTGCGCGCAGTGCCATCCGCAGAAGGAAGACTCAGGTACGCGACAGGACGACTCAACTTTCTTCTTTTCAAGTCGTCGTCGTTCGCCACAGCGATTGGCTTTGTTGTTCTTACGTAGTACTCGGTTTCAGATATGCCCAGTGTGGCTGCTCCAGTATGTGTCTTGTGTGGTGTATTCGCGCATGGAGGGCACCACGATACCCCTCCCTTCAACCTGGACATACTGTACAGTAAGTACATACACATCAGGAAAGCAACGAAGAAATTCGGCGCGACCCAGCTGGGCCTTATTTGAGACTGCATGACTGCATCATCATCGTCGACGACATAATCATCATCAAACACTATTGTTTCTGTTTTTGGCAATTCTGCATCCAAGCCAGAGATGCATCGACCTAGCATCGCCCGCCGGCCTAGTCTGGTCCCATCTGCAGCCGTGGCATGGGCGAACAGGGCCTTCCTTTTATGGGCTTGTACCGAGTGAGTTTAGTGAGTAATTTAGTCTCGGAGCGACAGTTCCCTTAGTGGCAGGGCAATCATCATCGAGGTCATCATCCATGGCTGCCTGTAGGTTCCCCCCCCCCCCAAGCAAGTCCGCAGTCGCGCCTAACCAGCCTCACTCGGAGACGCGCCCTTATTCCGCGTCAGTCGCTTTGGTCCACATTGGATGAAAGAGAAGCTCGAATCTTAGTCACTGTACTTGTACATCATCATCTTCAACAGCATCACCACCACCACCTCCTCCTCCTTAAGGTCAGATGATGATCGTGGATGACTCTCCAGGTTCTGGCTCTTATCCTCCAATCTTATCAATGCCCAGTTTTTCCGTTCGCGCTTGGTTTGTTGCTTCTTCTCTATCTTTCCTTGCACGTCGGGTCATGGTTCAAGTCATGCCATACCAGGACAAGTTCAAGACCCTTCCCTCCTCTCGCCAGCAGCAAGGACTGGGATAATTGATCCCAGTCTTCATCTTAATTATTCTCACCACGACGAGAGATTCCCGTAAAATCCCGGTATGTGGGGCGTCTCTTATGGACCCCGACGCGGGCTGAGTCACTAGGGGAACACACTCACACATGACCATCAAAAGTGGGAACAACCCACTGGGGAGTACAAAAGTACCCCGCGAAAGAACTAGGCTATCCACCGGCAGTCTATTAGTTATTGAAGAGAGGCATTGTTATCTAGTATTCATCGGGTCGGTTCAACTTCAATCTATCCAGATCCAAGACAACCACGCCACATGCAGGAATCAGGAAGTACATATTGTCTAAGCTGTGGGTCATTCTTCGCAGTCCTGGAACATGTGTCCATTACACGTACTACTTATCCATCTTCCTACATGGATGGTGGTTCTGGTTCTGGTTCTGGTTCTGGTTCTGCCTGCACAACATCGTCGAACGGACGGGGCGATCCTCGCTCGCGTCTTCTTCGATGATGTTATTTCACCCCTCTTATCGACACCCCGTGATTAATGACGGACAGCCCTACTTGGACGCAGGGCCCAGGACGGCCCAACCGATCAGTACCATGCCTTAACGCAGCATCCAGACTAGCAATTGGCGATAAATAGTCCCTCGGAAAGTCGGACTGCGTGTGTTGCCTCGCTCACCGCTTTGTGTAGTTAATTACTGCCAGGAGCTGCTGGGCTGCGACTGCAGCAATGATAAGAGCGGTGAGTGACCGACTAGACCGACCAGTCCGTCAGACCGTCTATTCCGTCGGACCTCTACAATCGTACACCACTCGGCCATTTCTTACACGTCCAGCCGCCTGGATTTCATCACTGGGAGAAGAGGGGAAAGAACTCCGAGGGGAAACCCTGACCAACATCCCGTTTTTCCGATCCACTTTCCGGTCCATGCAGCGGTCCGACCCAGTCAACTGTGTGTGTGTTGATGGACTGGTACTTTGTGCTGACTGCTTGTGAAGGCATCAACTGGCTTCGTCTATGAGGACGGAGAAAAAAGAATCGATTTGAGATAGATAGATTACATGCCAGTCAGAGATACTCAGCAGACTTTGATCTTCAAGATCGAAGCAAGCACACCAACTCCACTACGGAAATCGGGAGTTACGGCCCACGGTCCCGGCCTCCTGGATTGGCGCACGGGTTGAAGGGAGGGAGGGAAGAGGGCCTTTCTTTTCCTATTCGAAAGAAACTTCCGTACATACCGATCCCGCTCTTCTGCTCTCCTTCCATGACCCATCATATTTCACGATCGATTAGGGATCTAAAATCGACTTTTCTTTTTTTTTTTTGTTGAGGGGCTTATTTCTCCGAGTGAGGGAGAGGGGGACATGCTGCTTATCTATCATTCTTTGTTGTTGAACTACCCACTTTCCACATCCTTCCGAGAGTCTAAAGGAAAAGCTAGAAGCATGTCCGGCATCCATCCCAACCATTGAACGGACTCGGAATCTCAATCATCTCGAAAGAGGACACCAAGAGCAACACATCTCAAGTGAATGGCAAGGGAGAGAGAGAAGGGGGCCAGCACCGACCCAAACTTGAGACGCATCGAGATAATTGCACAAACCGTCAGCCAGGACCAGCGGCAGAGAAGGACTTCTCGGTCGAAATGCTTGCTGGACTTGGGCATTCTTTTCTTTTTTCTTCTGACGCTGCGACTACCCGTAAGGATTTTTTTTTTCTTTCTTTTTTAATTTTCGGTTGCCGATGATGCAGCTAGATCTACCCAGACCGACCATCAACCGAATAAAGGTGATCGACCGTCGTCCCTCGTACTAGGTTAGTACTCATAGGTACGGAAGAAGTTCTACCGCCTCCCTACGCCCAGTAACTTACTCCGTAGTCCATCATAAGATGGAACCTGATGTCCATGTCCACTGGAACCTTCAATCGTGATCTGGTGGACTACCGGTATGCTACCCTACACAACCGAATCCCACCAGGTATCTTTGCAGGATCCCCGCCAGTTTCGCCTTTGTGACGCTAGTCAAGGCCATCGCGGCTATTGATGCATAACAACTGTACGTACCGTCCGTACTTTGTGAAGTACAGCACGGAGTACAATGAAACTGTACAAAAAAATATCAATGTACAGCCACCAACGAGAAGCCAACACAGACCGCCTTCTAGACCCAACTTTCGTGGAAAGTACTGCACATCTAAATCCGCAAGTGAATCATTGATACCTATCAACGCCAACACGTCCTCCTGCCCCGAAGACTGACATCCAGAAGAGCAGCCCATCATCCTCCACAATCCGTGTTCAATCCTCGGGACCTCCGTACACTTACAAAGCGGTACGAGTACGTAGTAAGCCGGTGAAAGAAAATTTTCTTAGTTACATATCCAGAAAACATCCGTGCTCAACCCCTTCCAACCGGGAGACCTCGCCTTTGTTTATCGACGTCGGACTCCATGGAACACTAGGCTATCGGTCTCTCTTGACCGCTTTTACGGATGAATTCAATATAACTTATCGCCCTTGTTCGGGCACTCACCCGTTATTACCGTGATCTAGATATCGCTTATGCATTTTCACGGTAGTGAATGATTGCAGTATACTCAGCTAGGCTTACACATGGCGCGAAGGGTGAACCCCCAACTGCCAAGTGGGAGTTCAGTTTCAACAGAACGAATCCACCCACATAGGGCTCTGTAGCCCCACCGTCAACAACAAAGTTCTCGCGGGTCGGGACACGGAAACGGGAGGCGATGGCTTTTCTTTCTCGAGTTTTGAGTCGTCGCTCCGTACATTTTGGGTTGTGTTGGTTGTTTGGGTTTGGGTTTGGGATTTGTGCGCTGTCTTCGCTAGGGGGTTTCTTGGTCAGGATGGACTGAATATTTGTACTGTACCTATACCCGTGGTGGGTGTACTGTAATCTTTTCCCACTCTATTTTTGAAAGAAGGTTGGGTAGGTCATCGTGCAATGTGGATGTGAGGTTCGGCAGTTGACTGACTGCTAAAGCATAGAGGAAAGTGTTTTGTGGGGGGGGGGGGGGTTTCTGGTGTGGGTGGATACTGGCTGTGCTGTGCACTTGGTGAATGTCGTGTGGTGTAGTGTAGTGTGGAAGGGCTTTATAGTGATAACTTATACATACTTACTCACTCAGTACGGAGTATATTCCCCTACTAGCCATCACTGAATCTATCCTCCCAATTGAAACTACAGGATTCAACTTAATTATGTGGGTATGGGTATGTTTGTCATTGAGCAGCTCTATCCTGTCAGGAACCAGAGTTCGATGGTGACAGGCTAAGTCGGTTCTTGTTGATGGTTGGACCACACCGCACGAGAGTACCATGGTTTGTTCCCGTCCTGTTGACGGGTGTGGTGGTCCCGTGGTTCGCGGCTGCTGCTTGTTTACCATTGATAAATGCCCCTTGCCGAGGCTGTGATTCACTCCAGGTTCTGGGGTTGGGATTTGGAGTGTATATCGATGTGGATATTGGGGTTATTTATGACTGTTGTACTGTACTTATGGATTTTACTATGGTGGCATGCGATCCTTGCTAGCAGGCTTTGAACTATCTACATGGATGCAATGGCGGTGGTAGCGGAATATATTCTCATCGCGCCATGTAACCTGTATGGAGAGTTACTATTAGGAGCCCCACTCTAAGCATATACATATAGAGCACACAGAGAAGTATGCAGCATAGCATAATACTGTCTCAAGTATCCCAACACCAGACACCATCCATCCCACTGGCACCACCTTAACCCCCCATATCATCATCATCATCATCATCATCACCATCATCATCAAAACCAAACCTTCAATCCCACCAGCCCAACCGAGCCAACCGCGCGATGACCCGCTATGAAAAGAAAAAAAATCTCACCTCGCCGAAACGCAAAGTTCTAGAACTGTGATCAAGACAAAAAACCCACCGAACTTTCCGAACCACACTGACGCTAGACTAAACCACGGAGTACGGAGACGGAGCAACGGCAATCAAGGCGAAACCTGCCTAGAGAAAGCGAAGAACAGGGGTTAGGTTTACGCGTCGTGGTCTTAAAAAGTCTTTCCATCTTCCCGGCTCCCCTCCCCCGGCGGCGGCCAGAGATCAAGAACAATTGATTTGGGGGTGGGGTGGATTGTTGATGGTGAATTGTGGAGGGTTTTGTGGGTTTGTTGGTTTGGTTTCATGTGCCTGCTTGTGCAGTAGAAGGGTTCGAGAAGGACAAATGATAAATGGACGGGGTCTTTGGAGGGGGGTGGGTGGGGTGGTGAGGATCGAATTATGAATTTGAATTTGAAGATAGTCTCCAAGATTATTGTACAGGGTCGGGAAGAGGAAAGCAAACCTCAAACTTCAAACACAAGAAAGTAGGAAGTGGAATATGCATTGAAAAAAAGGGGTAAAAAGTCAAGTTCAAGAGACTCTGGATGGCAATTCGTTCGGGGCACCTACTAGGTAAAACTCCATTTTGCCAGGTGCTGGACTATGGCTGGATTGGGCAATTGACTATACGCTCCACGCTGCCGCGACGGGCTCGGGATGGCCGGCTAGCCCCAGGCCAGGCACACCATACAGAAGGAAGGGGATGATCGCGATTATCGTTTCGATGAATCAGCAGCGGGTGAATGAGTGAGCGAGTGCCACTCTTTCTCCTTTGTTGGTGTCTTTGAATGGTTGGTTGGATGGAAGGATGGTGCCTGGCAGTGTCGCTCATCTTGTCATGGATAAGTACGAATGGATGATTCAATTGTGGGCGCATCGGAGAAAGAGTGATGGTGGAATGATGGAGGGAACGGGGTTCAGAAACGTCATGGTCGCCGTTCAGGACAGTAGTCGATGGCCGATCTATCGTCACAAATAGGCGATTAAGGGATTGCGATTATGTCTCGTCCTCTTAATAGTTGGCTCGGACTATACCACTAAACTTACCTAGACTGCGCCGGTTCTCTGCCGGTTTACTCGCCGGGTGCACATACTGCTATCGCATATACATGATTTGGGCTGCAAGAGAAAGGTCGGTCTGAATTCTGTCGCATCGGTAATCTTCCTCACTCAATGGATGCCTTTGCCCCTACGTTGCGATGACAGACCATGCGGGACAATTGGTCATTTCAGTTTCAACATCAAGTGGTAGGCGATGTGGGCTGTGCGTCTAATAGTATGGTTGTGAGGGATGCACCCTTCCCTCCAGTCATTCCTCCTTGGTCCCTGTTCTCAATGCATCTTCCCCTTACAGGATTGTCTACATTCTCTGGTGATGCAAGATCATGTGACATACGATTGGCGGGTTGCTCGAGAAAGAGTTTTGGGTGTTATTGGTGGGAAGTAAGACATCTTCCTCCTCGTGTCGAAAATTCTCCTTTAAGCTTATTATATCCCCGTACTACCAGGGGTGGGGGTTCTGGCGATGACTTTGGTCCGAGGTTCATTGGTGGTGAGCCTTGCGCAACTTGACCCCTCGTTGTCTCTCGGAGAGATGGATGATTGGAGCAGTCTCGGATGCGTGTGAGCTTTCGGTGCTTGATGTTTGATGTCTTACAGCTGGTCGTGTCCCAGGCTGGGTCTGGCGTACTGCGGTGCCATAACTCGATGCGAGTTAGCAGTGCCCGGGAGATCAAGTATTCCCGAACGTCCATCGGTCCGAAAGAAGTATTAGCCCATAGACACCAAGAAAGTATCGATGGAATTGTGATAAGAACCTGCATGAATCGGAGATTAAACTTGATGAGGAGGATCGCAGATTGCTTCAACGCCGCCATCACCATCTGCGCGTAGTAGTCCCTCCCCACCGAAATCCTCTGTTTGTAATGAGTAGACCAACCCGACTAGACGACTCTCACATGTCAAGCATCAGCACATCCTCGAAACCCTCGAACCTCGCTTGTACTCTGTGCTGTACCTCAACTCCAGTCCACGTAATCCCACTTCATCACCACCGCAATCACCCATGCAAGCCCACTTCGCCCCAACTCTGACTAAGAGCCATCCATCGCCTTCCGGGGTCTCCGAGCATAAAATGCAAGCCAAGCCTCCTCCCAAGTCACTAGAAGAACATCAACATGTTTATCTGAAACCCCGCCACGCCTCCCTCGGTAGTTTTCCATGCAGGTCGAGGATTACTCAATGCTTATGACATGAAGCACGTGGCGGACACCGTGTGACATCAGGCCTTGATTCCGGGGATGACCTTCTATCTCCAGTAACTGGCGCGGCAATCTTGGGGGGGACGAAGTCGGATGATCTGTCGGGCTCAGTGATGGGCCCTGGAGGGATGGGATTCGGTTGAACGGGGTCAACTGAGCGAGTTTGTTCGGAGCCAACTCGGTGAGATCCTTTTGGGGGATCTGTTTGGTATTCTTGTGCAAGCGAAGGGGATTCACATGGGCTATTCACGTACTCGACGAGTGGCTGATGATTGTGCTGATCTTCGTCAGCGCTATGTCAGGATGCTCTGGGGTGGCTTGGGCTTGAGGGAATGGATTTGCTTGGAGAGTGATCTACTTCTGAGTCGGTTTGAGCTGACTGTTATGGGGGCTGGGCGCGTGTAGAGGAAGAAGCCTTGTCTGGTTGACTGTGATGAGTAGGGCTGAAGGAGCAGGGCCTGAGATTTGGGTGAAGAATAGCTCCTCAAGCCTGGCATGTTTATTCGATGGGTTTGGATGAATGTAGTCATTGATTCGAAAGTTCTGAATGGCTCCTTCGAACATCCACAGCTTGAACAGGACACAGACGTTAATTGTCTGATAATTTCGTGGATGAGACTGTGTGTCTGGCTATCGTGATGTTGCCTTCTGCCTTCCAGAACGCAGTAGTGTCTTGGCTGTAGCAACAAGCACATACTGTAAGCACATACTCTAAAGCACACACTCTGGTGGACTGTGATCGAACTCAGTATATTGACCTCTTCGAGATTGACCTGACAGGTATAAGGTATACGGAATCGAGTGCCTGATACAGCAACAGTCTCTTTGTGAACGAATGATCGTGAATGGCGGGAAAAACAATTTTTGTTGCTATCTCTGACTGGAGTATGTGGACCAGATGACTTACATCCGTGATCTGATAGTCATGGTAAGCTGACCATATGTCATGTAGTAGTTGATTCAGAAGCATGTTGGATGCTTACGATTGTCGGTTGCCCTATGTCAGTGTGATGGGTCGTGAATCAGCCGTCCTTGCAGAAAAAGAGCTACCTATATTTAATGGACACGCTTCTTGATTGGCGCTGTACTTAAGTCACTTCAACTCCAACATAAGCCCGCCCCATCTCAGTAAATTGATATATAGCGCCTCACCGGAATGACTTATTTACAAGTCGAGCAAGCAAAGTGTCCAAAGACCCAGATCCGATCCAACTGCATCAGATATGTTGGCCAACATCATGACCACAGGAACGCGAGACTAGTGTCATGCACGTACGCAGTCGCTCTCGACAAGCAAGCAACGAGGGTGACTTATGCACGTTACAATGCATTCATGTCTCAGGGGAGAGCTTGTCCTGATAGCCTACCGTCACATTTTTTCTGCCCCAAGCTGACGAAAGCAGATTTCCCTGCATACTTCAATTGAGCTGAGCGACCAGGATTACTTGCCACACGCATCACCTCTGTTCCAGGTGAATCTGACCAAGATAGTCGCTTGACAAGATAGAAACAGCTTCGTTGTGGCTGATAATGGCGCCCCAGCTCATGACACGCTTGCCGCCGTTCACATGCACTTGTCAAACATTATCCCAGTCAGGTCTAAGATAGGGATATATCGAGCGGTACCTACAGTTATTTGCCAATAATAAGAGCAAGGGTTCGTTCTCTTGAAGAAAGTACAGTACTCTACCTGTATGTATGAGCATGTATGTGTGTGATGGGAAAGCGCCATATTGACGGCTGCGGCGCTACCTTTCATCTCTCTCGTACTCGTTCGCAGCACCCCAAAACTCTCTACAGCGATTGATAGGCTGGATGTGGTGGACAGTACGGTACTCTGTACACTACCTTTCGACTGGCATATATGATGGCATCCCAGGGCATAGTGCCAGGAGGAACATCAGTGATATTATGCAATGTCGTCAGAGGTGTTCGAGAATCGTGAACGGGGCAAGCTCTGCCAACAAGAGCTTTCTAACCTCCTCTTTCCTCTCCTCATTATCATGATCAGCCATGGTTGATACGTTGTGGTCGTGCAAGGTCGGGGTTGTTTTCCCGTTGTTTTCCCCACCGGGGCAAGGGGCACAAACTTTGCGTCCAAGGTCGGAGTCGCCCAGAGTAGAAGGATTTACTCAATAGTGCATGTATACTAGCAAGACTTGACCAGAACTTGGGGTGTTGAGTAATTGAGTAGAAGGTAAGTTTGCTTGAATCATGATGATGATGATGATGATGGCGGTGATATCTATAATGATGATGAACTACTAAATATTTCGTGTTGTTTACGTTGTGAGTACTAGTATGGTTAGGTGACTACCTACCCGTTCGGTAAGCTATTCAGAGCACCGGCGGGTGTAGTTAACCTTCCAACTGGGCAACTGGGAGAGAGTGAGCAGTCCACGGTAACAACACCAACGGTCCTGCGCCTGGATCGGGAGCCGGGAAAAGAATACCGGCTACAAACGTTCATCGGATCAGAATCAGATCACTCAAAACAAGGAACAAACCCCCCAAAAAAGGGTCGAGACTTGGGCCCCGGGGCACACATTATTGACTGGATCTGTCTGTGCAGAGAGAGAGATTCAATGAACACGAATTCTTCAAATCTTGCTTGCTCGCACTCAGCCTCCCGCCGTGGCTTGTCGATAACAGATAGATAGATTCCCTACTCCACCAACAAGCCCCTTAAATCAACCCGGTCTCAGATGACAAGAAAGACATGAAGTCTCGACTTCCTCTGCCCCATCGCCCACTCCGACTTATCCCCATAATACGATTGACAAGAGAACAAACAGGAGTACAAGACGGTGTCTTGCTGAGCTGCTGCAGGCCACACACCTTTTGACTGGCCTACCGGTTCTCTTCCCCCCCATCTGAAAGCCCCATTAGGGTCCGCAAGGCGCACGTACAGGACTTGACGTACTGCCAATGACAGACATGGCTGCGATGGAGCCCGTACGGTACCGCCTGCGCCTCTACAACCTTCTCTTCCAATAGTACTTTCGTGTTGGACCAGTCAGTCCGTCAGAGGGCTGCGGAGGGCTCGTGCAGTTCCATCGCAGCGACAGGTCTGGCGGTACAAGGAGTACTCTGTCGTAATGCTGAAGTCTTGTCGCTATCTATGGAAGCACGTACAGTACGTAACTATGTACAGCACTTCCGACGTACATCCGTATCGATAGATAGCTCCACTCAACGTTTATGATAGACTGGGTGGTCTTGACTAAAAGTAACTTTCTTTCCTTCGGATAGAAGCCGGAAAGCCCTCTTGGAGAATACTAACTCATAGTAAATTAGTCGGTTGGTGAATTGATTGAACAACTCCCGACTAAGTTAGTGTCAGCTTCTGGGCAAGGCAGTCAGTTACTATACTTAAACCTCTTGTTGGGTGGCAAAGAAAAGAGGAGCAGAAAAAAAGACGAAAGTTCGTTCAAGAATAGTAGAAGAAAAAAATTCCGCAGTGATTTCTGGCGGCAATAGTTCAAGTATAGAGATTTATTTTTAGGGCATACTCTGCTTGTTGTTTATTTATTTTTCTAATCCTGTCTAGCAATAATCCAGAAGTACGGATTAACTACTTGTACTAAGCTCACCACAGGGGGCTGCGTCAAGCTGCACCGGACAAGAAGAAGCAATCGACCGCAGTGACTGGAACCTAGAAATAATAATAATCATAATAATAAATAACTTTAGGGAACCGTCCAGTACGTACCAGTAATTCAAGTCGGCTCGTCCCCATCCATCCGCTCGTGGATCGATATCCAGTCTGGGACTTCGTCGAAACGGGCTGGTAAGATTACGAGTGGTATTGTCACTCCCCTCCAAATCCCCCCTCTCTCCCTCTCCCTCTCCCTCTCCCTCTACCTCTCCCTCCACTCCCCCCCCTCCCCCCCCCAGCCAATCTGCCCACCACCACCACCACCAAACTAACTAAACTGACTGCTTCTC
>WOUI01000494.1:0-21806 GCA_012184565.1 Aspergillus floridensis | reverse complement strand
AAAGGAAAAAGAACCAAAAAGGGAAACAAAAAGGCCCCCCCGAACGCAACCGACGGGGTTTGAATACAAAAAACGGATCCCAGAAAGGCCCCCCCCCCCCCCAAAAAAAGAAGAAGATATATATGTATATACAGAGCAGTAGGACAAAGGCGTGAAGAAGACCGGATCGGATAATCTCCAGGGCATTTTGCCCTCTGCGTCGGAAGAGAAGGGGAAGAAAAACCAGAGGCTAATTCGTGTGCGCTAGCCGAATTGCACGCAAAGAAGAAATTAGAAAGCCCGTCACAGCTCGAGGCTGATTGTAATGTAGAGGTTGGAGTTCGATCCAGGTGCATGTACTACCCGGTATCGAACTGAAGGGAGATTGCGAATCGACTGCCCTTGCCTTCTTCAGAATGCACCACAAGCTGTCCATAGCAGTTGCGGACAATCCGCGAAACCAAGGCAAGTCCCACTCCCAGAACATGTTTCTTGTGCGGTTGCTCCAGCGCGGTCGAGCTTTCTTCGGTTGCACCGCCGTTCTTCCGCTCCATCGAGATCTCCTCCAGCTCGCAGAAAAGCATGTCGAGTTGGTCCGACGACATGCCACACCCGGTATCGACCACAGTGATGTTGATGATAGCCCGCCCCGGCGCAGGGGTGACCGGGTCCCGCCACATCTCGACGGTGATCCCTCCCTCGGAAGTATGCTGAACGGCGTTGGAGATGAGGTTCGAAATCACCTGGCGCACGCGCCGCTCATCGCCGAGCACGCCCTTCGGGATACCCGGTTCATGGATGACTTTGTAGAAAAGCCCTTTGCGCTGCGCTTCGGCCTCGAACATCCTGGTGGCTTCGTGAAAGCAGGTTGAAATATCGAACGCTTCATCTTTGATCAGGTTGTATCCTTTTTCGTTCTTGGTGAGGTCTAGGAGGTCGTTGATCACGTAGAGGAGGGATTTGGAGGCAGAATAGGAACGGGTGATGCTGTCTTGGAATTCGGAGTCAAACGAGCCTCCCAGAACCACCCCAAGGTTCTTCATGATCGTGTTGAGAGTGTTTCGGATTTCATCGCCTGACTTGGCATGCTGGCTAGACGACGAAGGGGGTTCCGTTTCCGTTCGCCAGTCGCTCGACACTTGAGAGCCGACCATACCCAAGACAGCTGCATTATCGGTCTGCGACGTAGTCCACTCCCGAGATCGGTCCACGACCGTTTCTCGCCAGACCCGAAAATCCTTGCGAGGCTGCATGGGCGGCTTTGCATATGGGTTTCCACCCCATCGGATATCTTTCATCTGCGTACGGCGGAAGAAGACGATGAAATTCTCTTTGTGCAGGGAGAGAGGCGCATACATGACACCAGAGACGGCATGGATACCAGGCGGAAAGTGAAGGTCGGGAAAATCTCGTTTGACATGGTTAGAAGCCACAACAGAGTCTAGCTTCTTCGACCGGAAATATTCGACCACAGCGAGGATTTCTTGGAAGTCCGTGGACTCGCCGAGTATACTCGTTCGTCCTCGGATAGAAAGAGCTGCGAAATCTGCATCGAACAGTTTAAGCAACGCCTCGGATGTGTGGCTGTCTTGTTTCAGGATCTCGGACGCAGCCGCCTGGTTGGCGGGACTGCCGGCCTCCAGGTGCGACATACAGGAGAGTCGCTTGATGTTCTGATACAACGAATCACCAATCAACCTGGTCAAACGTATGACCGGAAAGGGGACTCTCATGCCGTGCTCTCCGTAGGAATGACATATAATCAACCCCCAGAGATCTTCGTGATCGTTAATGCTGATAGACATTGAGGAGCGGACACACATCCGAGCTAGATACTTTAGATGATAAGGTGACATCGCCCGCAGGAATGCATAGGTCATATCCAGCGGAGCGTTGGCATGCTCGAGGTCTCGCGATACTAGAGGGGAGTTGATGTGATCGCGATTGTACAGAAGCCGGACCTTGCTCTTCTTGTAGAGATCCCGGGCCTGCTGGGGGATGTCCGCGGCCGGAAACGAGAGTCCTTTGAAGATGTCCTTGGAGAATCGTGGATCGGCCAGTTCTGCAACAACATTCCCGTTATTCTCGTGGTCAAACTGATAGATCATGACGCGGTGATAACCAGTCAGCTCCTTGATCAGCCCGATGGAGACATTCAGCAGCGTATCCGGGTCTTGCGTCCTACCCAACTGATCTTGGACCTTGCTAATGATGTTGAGGACTTCCATCGAAGCCATCTCGCCCGGCTTTCTGCGTCTGTTTCGTAGCAACCGTAACGGTTGGCTGATCTTGACGGTGCTGCTTGCTATTTGATCGGCGGTAGGCTCGAATCCCAGGACATCCGTAGGTTTGGCTGGCAGAGTCTGACCGGCTGTGTTGACTGGGTTGAGACGATCAATCTCGCTCTCGAACTCGCAGATGATCAGGTGCCAGTGCGCAGGGTTGCGGTGAACGGCCGACCAGAATCGCTGGGGATGCCCGTGTCGGTCGTTGATGGATAATTTGAAGATCTCCGGCCCGTCGACGGCCGGACTCCACTGGTCGTCCTCGGTTAATTGCACATGATCGCGGAGAATCCCATCCTGATCGTTGCGCAACAGATCCGAGAAACTGTTCAAGGTGAATAAATTCTGGGGCGAATGCCCGATGATAGCCTCCGAGTTCTCACTGGCCAACTGCACCATAAACGTCCCCTCATCCACCTGTTCTAAGACCACCAACGCCCCAAAGCATTGCACCGCCCCAGGTCTGTGTATCGGCTCATCCTCGCACGCCTGGAGGGTCTTGGTGGTGCTGGTGGTTGCGAGGCTGTCCTCGTCGGAGTCCTGTGCGTCATATCTTCGGTGTGAGGATGACGGCGTGAGTGAGCCGAGATTCTCAAGATTCAGATGGTCGAGACCCTCCGAGCCTAAGGCATGGTCAAATAATTTAGGAGGGGTTATCGATCCAGTACCGTCGATCTGACGCTGCTGCTGCTGCTGCGGCTGCTGCGGCTGATAATACGGTGGTGATTGTTGCTGCTGTAGTTGTTGCTTTGGAGAGTCACATGACAAGAATCGTTGCTCGGGCGGGGTGCTCGGCTGACTAATGGGCGATTGCTCCAAGTGCCCATCCCGGTCCTCCAACTCAGGTTTTTCGTTGCACAGGCTGTGAACATGTGGTGAACTGCTCGACGTTGAAGACGATCGGTAGGGTAGTGCTAAAGGGTGCGTCGGGGCAATAATCGAGCGCAGAGGGTAGACCCTCCCAGGGCCACTGAGGCAAAGATCTGTCGAGTTCGAATTCGCGGCAGTCTCTGGTGGTTGGTGATCGGGTTGCGCATCTGCTTCAGGAGACGTCTCTGGCATTCTGGGATGGTCTCAATTCACAGGATTTGCTGTGCAGGAATGAAAAAATAAAATGATCATATTTTCTCGCAGCCAAACGAGCCCTTAACAAACGATCGATGTCTGAAAGGTAGAACTAAACTATGGACCATGGACCAGGGGGTGAAGGTGAATGGATGATATCATACCCAGCGGCGGTATTTGTGGCTTGCTTGGGCTTGCTTGTCCGGGCTGGCTGGGGTGGGAGTTCATTCAAGTCCTGACTTGGCCCTGGTTGTTGTTGTCGTCGGACTGGCACTGGCACTGGGCACTGGCACTGGCACTGGTAAGTTACTGGCACTGACTGAGCCTGGTGGCTCCACCGGATCACCGATTATTCATCAATCCCTCTGACGAGCAATCAGATTCCTCGATGAGGCTTTTGATTGATCAGATTTGGTCGCGGGGAGGTCGATTCACTCTACGGCAGCCACTGCCACCAATCAGTTGCTGCAAGTCGAATCTAGTGTGAGACCTCGATTACCTGAGCCGAGAAAGCTAAGTGGTGGTCAAAGTATGGGAAAAGTATGGAAAAGTATGGAAACATGAAAACCTTAGTTTACGTTGACTGGCACCCTCCGTTGGGGTCATCCGACATGGGCAGCGTAGCGTTAAGTGTAAGCAGTACGGATTAAAAAAGTATTTGGCTATCGGCCGGGCTGGCATGCCAATCGATGGCGGATTCGGTCCATTATTGATGCCACCTTGCGGCTTCCTCACAGGATCTTAATCTTCTAGTTTACCTATCATACTACTGACTAGAGGCAGGATCTAGGGAGAGGAGCAGTGGACGAAGCTGTGCAGCGAAAGTTTCGCGAATGTAGGGCTCAGGAACAATCGACCGATTCCCACCCCACTAGGGCCCCAATACTGTCTCCAATTGGCCTATCTGGTCGATGCGGGCTAGGTGAACGCATCTAGAACATTGCCCCCCATAATATCAAGGTTGAGACTCGCTCTTTCTTTCGGATTTTTTTTAGAGTGTAAACACTTATGTGCCAGTAGGAGTTATCTCAGTACTAGAACTCTCAACAATTGCTCTTCGGAAAAACCCTTAATCAAAGAATGTCCGACATTTGGACTTGGACATGGGACGGCGACTGGTCTGATACGGCACTGCATTTCTTTTACCTTCCCCAAACCCCTTTCTCCCGCCAGGAAAATCCCCTGTTCACCGCCGAGGCAGGCAAAAACCACCGCAAATCATTGATTATGAGTGCGTCAGCCAGCACCAAGCAGCAGAACAAATGCGTATACGGTACGGTTCAAGGTTCCAGTTGGATCCAGGCTAGCCCGCTTTGGGACCGACTACCGGTCACTTGGTAAGTTAAGTTACGGAGTACGGAGTACGGAGTACCTACTGTAGTTCTAGCTCCAGGAAAATAGTCCCGAGTTTTTGCACATCAAAAATGGAAGGTGCCTAATGTTTCCGGGAAGTTTTCATGGGTCACTCAGTTCGACGTTCGACATGCCGAGAGCCGTTCTCTATATTCAGGTTGTTTGTGAACTTTGTAAAGAGGTTTTCTGTCAACGGAGCGGAGGCCACCCCGTATCTACCACTTTCTTTTCCTCGATTTCCTCTAGATGTGTGCTCCTGCGGGAGGGAAGAGGTGGTGAGGCGATGGATGGATGCACCTGTGGTGTAGTACAGACATATTATGTGAGTATGTAGTACGTAGTAGACGAGAACGATCCTTCAAGGTGCCACTAGCGCCAACAACACATTCCGAATTCCAGGTTCTTCAACGGTGGATGCGCAAAGCCAGTCAAGTGTTGGAAGGGCGGGAAGGGGAACTGCTGGGAGCGAACTGGAAGTGCGGCCGTCAATTCATGTCCCGCCAAGCCGAACTGCAAGGACTCCAATTTCGGATTTACTCGGTCTTTTATTTCCTACGCTAGAGTTTGGTACTATGAGTAACTTAACTCCCGAACTTGAAGATTCCATCAACTTCCCATATGCAACAATTAGACAAGGCTAACAACAACAATGCTAATGAATGAACAAAATGCTGGGAATCGATAATGTGCAGATGATGCGACCGCTGAGCATACACCACCTCCACCACTAGCACCACCCGAACAGTCAATATACTCCCTCAGTGGACTCCGTATCTTCGCAACCAAAGAAAAAAATAAAAAAAAAAAAGAAAGAAATGACGGAAACATCAAGAGGTCAAAATTTAATGCACCAGGTACCCTTGCGGATAGTGGAAATTCTTCCGACTCAGCTTCCACTTGGACCAAGGGAACTCCTCTTCGTACTGCGCATACACAGTATCCTTCCCCGCGACCAGGTTTTGAATATTCAACCGGGTGCTATACATCAGGTTCCAGGCCTGGGCCTCGTGCCACTCGTCGGTGCCATTGTGGATGTCCGAGTCCTTAGAGGCGGGGCCCGCCGCCCGGTAGGTGCCGACGAGGTTGGGGAAGGGGGCGAAGCACTCGATCTGAGGGCGGCCGTCCTTGCCGCCGCACAGGTCGCCCATGGAGTTGTCCACGGCGGCGACGATGCGGTCGACGGCGAGGGCCGCCAGGATCCGCTCCGCCCCGCGCTTGGTCACCGCGTAGCCGTAGGTGCAGCACCCGTACTCCGCCCGGTAGACGAAGCGCGTCGACGTCTCCGGGAACTCCGGATACTGCGTCTTCCACTCCTGGAGCGGTCCGCCCCAGGTGCCGCGGTGGTCGATGCTGGGCGCTGTTGGGTCTTGCGGAATGGCGAAGAACTGCGTCTCGTTGGCCTTGGCCGCTGACGCGCACCCGCCGATCCAGAGCACGTCCCAGTTGGTCCCGTAGGGCGCCTGCCGCGACCCGTGCGTGTTGCCCGTCAGCGCCCGCACCCCGCGCGCGAACTCCCGCAGTTGCTGCTTGATAAAGATGTCCCAGTCCGCGTCGTCTTCGAGGATGAGGGCGGTGGAGTACGAGTTCTCGACCACTCTGTCGGGGGTTGGTTGTTAGCTGTGCTCATTATTGCTAGCTCCGGAGCCGTTGGGGGAAAGGGAAAGAGGTGCCGTACTTGGTGAGTGCGTTCATATGTGCGCGCCAGCAGCCGATTTCCGATGGCTTGAGGCTGTTTTTCTAGATTTCACACCATGCATTAATTCCAGATCTTCTTGACGGGGGTGGTCTAGAAAGGAACTCACATTCGGTAAGGACTTCTGGTTGATCTCCGTCGGTCGCACCCCATCAAGCCATTCGACCTGAAAGCCCGCCATCGAGGCAGCTAATGTAAGGAAATCGCGTTTGTCCGTTCGTTCCTTCAACCCGATCGCGAAGATGTGCTCGAACTAGGTAGAAACTCTTTAGCATCGAAGCTTTCAATCTGTGTCTGTGCATCAAACGCACCCCCAGCGTTTCGTTCTTTATGTGCTCGAAAGCCTGGTCTTCGAAGTAACTCCGGGCCATATCTACTCCATCCGTGGCCCAAAACCTCCGGGCCGACTGACTGAACAAGAATATCAAGAGTCCATAGCTGAATAGGGCGGCAATCACAATCCGCGAGATCTGTGTTCTTCCGCGGATCATCTTGTCGACTCGAACAAACTCTGGATCTTTGGTGCTAGCTAGGTGGTGGGTTGTCGGAGAGGCAGTGGCGATACATGGGGAGATGGCAAGAGAAAGACATTTGCATGATGGGATGCGCAGGACAAGTTGCACTCGAAGTTCATCTTAGATAAGTTGTTAACTGCAAACGGTTTGACTCTTTGGTAAAGGGAGACTTGGCCTCTATGGATGCGGGCATGGGCAAGCATTCCTCGGGGTAGGAAATTCAGTTGTGAGGCCGGGATGCCGAATGCGGAAGGCCCTGCATAGTTCAGGTTCCATCAGTGACTGGGGATTCGGTCGGGAGATGAACCTGGAGATCTCTCCATATCCTCCGCTACTTTGGGATTAGTGTGTGATCTGACAAAGGATATGGGTCGATGTGCCTGATGATGTATGTGTACTTTAGACTACTACTCATACAAACTTGGCAGTCCTTGACTGATACCACAGGTGGATCCAGGGCGGCTGCAGGGCTTGGGTCACGTCATGATCAGAGGTATGATGTCATACCACTTCGCTCCCGAGTCCCTGACAGTCATCTCTCTGCCTTAATGTCCAGGCACCAGCTAAGCGGGTAATTGAAAAGGTATGCAAACATGCCCTTGAATAGGTACTTGAATAGGTACTTGAATAGGTACTTGAATAGGTACTTGAATAGGTACTTGAATAGGTACTTGAATAGGTACTTGAATAGGTACTTGAATAGGTACTTGAATAGGTACTCGAGTAGGTCCATAGTTAGACCATCAAGCAGCTGCACAGACAGGCCATTATTCCTGATCCACCACACCCGCTAAGCAATGATCCGTAGAGGATTGTCCGCGAAGAACTTTCGACGTCCACCTCGATAAACCGAGGCGAGACGCCCTTGCATCCCTTTCAGCGACGGAAATCGCCTGGGTGGATATTAATAAGGACTTCCCAATTGGACACGGGTTTCAATTGCTCCTTCAAATTTCCATAAAAGCCGGTTATCGTAGGGAGGCGTATGATTTATATAATAGTTGCAAGGTGCTAACCCAGACGCCCTCGCTTCTCCTTTGGATTTGCTTCATAGTTGCCGGGATAGTAAGGCATATATTCACATGAATAGTTGCGATCCAGCAATTTAGTACACGGTAACCACTTCCATACCAATGGATTTGATTCACTGATTTGAGTGGGTAGTTGTAGTCAAGTTCGCGAGTACGAAGTATTACGTAGCTCTAGTATTCGAAGCCTCTACATTCACCATATGCCCTAAATAATCATCCCTATCACTAAGACGATGAGTCTCATGTTCGCGGACAAACGAACCTGTTAAGGATGTGGGATGGTGGATGTATTCAGGCTACATGAGACTATCTGAGAGGAAATATCAACATGCATGGCCGTGCGCAGCCTAGCTATCGAGGCCTCAGGGCCGCCGACAAAACTTATAGAACAAGTCATCACCCTTACAGTTCTGGCGGCGTTGAAGTGGAAGTGGTACCAACTTAATTGTAATTACATTGCATGTGCCCTCGGGGTATATTATGAATAGTCATAAGTGGTTGCTATGCTGTATGGTGGTGCTCTGTACATTTCATAAGGAAACATGGCTTTTAAGTCAACAGTGCTCGCAGTCCAGAAGGCTGTGCGTGCATTGTTCATAGAATTGGAGGCGCCACAAAAGAGTCCGGAATGCCATCAAAAACCCAATTCAGGGAATCGAATACCTCGGAGAAGCCTGCCTCGCTGATGAAGGCGCCTTGATCGAAGTTTGGAGTGTATATCAGATTTGTGCTCTGCAAAGACTCGTCCTGCGGCCGTGCGAGAGGGTCAGTGAGGGGGGCCACATTGGGATTGGCAATGGTAGCTGCGATGAATTAATCTCATTGTCTCATGCAAGTCCGAGAAACCAGCGAACACATACCTTGCGTGTCCTCCACGCTCTTCATCGGGCGGAATCGTTGGCGCCACCGCCACACGGTATCGTAAACGTGGCTCATGCTCATGCGACAACGGATCTTGAGCTGTAGAGCATCGCCGCCGGCGGCATCTTCTGGACTACCTGCGTTCCACATCTGCGCTAGGATATCGGCCAGGCGGACGGGACGGTCGTGGTCCATGACGCTAATGCGGCGGATGGCTGAGATGGCTCCGTTAAAGAGGAGTTTCCCGTGTTCGAAGTCAATGTGGCAACGGAAATCGCTCTTCAAAAGCTTCATGAGCGCGAAAGCGGCTGAGACAATCATCTGTAGGATGTAATTGGGAGCGTGGCCTATAAGCTCGCCGGGGGAGGTCTCGAGATCGAGTACTCGTCCGAGGAAGGAAGTGGTTGCGATGAACAACTTTGTTAAGTCGTCGCTTCGGGCGTTAGAGCCCAGAAATACGAAATACCGTAGGTGCAGTTCGGCCGCTCGCAAGTGGATCATGTTGATGTCTGGAAAATTAGTTCAAACCCAGCAAAGGCGAATCGGGCCATGCATAACATACTGGAAATGTCCCGGCCAAAGTCGACTTCCATATCTCTCAATTCATTCTCGAGAAGCTGTACAATCAGTAGCTTCTCCGAACTGATGAACTCGGCGGGGTCAGGTTTGCTGCTGTACAATGCTTTGGTGACCCGGTCACAGAACTTTTCGATTCTGAGTCGAGTCATCAGATCATGCGAAGGGTGGTAATCGGCGTCTCGCAGTGAAGCGGGCTCTAGGGCCCAGTCGTAAATAGTTGACGGAGGCTGCCCGTAACCGGTGGCGACACTGGAGTATAGAGTCAATCGTTGGATCTGGCGGCAGGTTAAGAGCCACTTACTTTTGGGCTACAATGTTACAAATAACCCATGTCTGCAATCGATCTTTGACAGCTTCTCCTTGTACTTCCATGCGGAAGGTTGTGAACTCCTCGGCTTGAACCGGGCGATGTAACCCCAGTTGCATGGATATCTGCATCATCAGTCCGCTGAGCATAAAGGTAGCATCGGTCCGTTGACTGGTTGTTGGCAACGGCCAGGTGCAGAGGAGGCAGAGTGCCTTGACCACACGGTAGTCTTGTGGTACACCGGTAATGGTGGACCAGAGCAGCCGACTAAACGGCCCGGAGAGTGCGCTGAGGAGACCCGGCTCCGAAGGTGCTCGTCGACTAGCAACACAGATGATAGTCCATGCCTGCAATGGACAACGACGCATATATTCGTCTGGGGGCTTCTGTGGGTTCAAAAGAGGAAGAAAGGGATGATAATATTTGAAAAACCTTGCCAATTATGAGTAAATTTGTCCAAGATGCTACTGCATGCACAGGGAGAGGATCATACTGGTCAAACAACCGTGCTACCCGGGGTTGTGATAGCGAGACATCCTCTAATATCCACGGATTCTCATCCTGGGACAAGATGGACGCATCTCGATGGATGGTCAGGGGAGAAGCGATGGGTTGCGGCTCTAATGGGGCCGACAACGGCCGATTTTTGATGCCAACAGTGGCAACTGGAGAACAGAATACATCCTCCGAACATTGAGACAGCTCGTCACTGGCGTTAGCCTCCCCGGGCTGAGGATGCTCTCCACTGGCAAGCCGACGGCGGAGATCCGCAATTTCTTTTTCCATTTCGGCATTGCGCCTAGATAGCTAATGTTCAGCCAAGAGATGAAACATAGGTAAGACATGCTCGGAAGTTCTTACCGGCGTTTGGAGATCCGTTTGAAAGTGGGCTCAACCTTGCATTCTATTTGGAGCCGCCGGCAGCGTGAGCATGCATCAGCGGGCGTTTGCACAATATCGCACCGAAGCTGCGGGGTCCGGTAAGCCTATGTTCAGCCGGTTTGTCTAGATAGAGGGCATGAGAAGACAATATGCTTTAAACGATGTCGGACTTTGGAACGGATACATCAATATGCACAGCTGGGCGATGGGTCCGAATGGTATGCAAGGTGGAATGCGACATGACATGTATAGCCAGACTGGCTTACCTTCTGCTGCTTACACTCATTACAGGCCTTCCTACAACCGCCCCGCCGTTTGCTTGGGACGGCGGGGATCTTGTTCATGGCGCCAGGTTCCGAGGGTCTGGGGGAGAAATCAAAAGCTGTCATCGGCCGGGGAAGCCTGAGATTGTTCCGAAGGTCGCTGGTGGTGGCCGGAGGCGTTAAGAGGGAGGCCTGTGTAGCCAACCCATTCGGCGCGAGAATCCCTCGGTACTCCAGATCCATCAGAGTATAATTCCAATAACGCCCGATAAAATACCTTGGGACCCGTTAACACATGCAAAAGCGACTCGGGAGAGAAGGAGGGGTGCAGCGAACAGTGAACCAGGCGTTCAGGTGCCGGAAATCGGCAGAAAACTTTTGGGCTCCGGGCGGCCGCGCAGATCGCGAAACTCGGCAGTTCCTGCTGACTCAGCAGAGGCGGAAATTGCATTCGACCGCTGCCTTGAATATCAGGCGCTAGTGGCCCTTGCCTTGTGCCAGCACCAAGACGTCGCCCGATGTGAAACCACATAAAGATGATCTTGTGAGTGTATTAGCACTTGTTCATCCGTGTGATGATCGAAGTACTTACATTCCATCTGAGCACGACAGACGAGGCTTACTGCAAACCGATTGAACAGGATGATTGATTCCGAGAATTTTCAAGAGATCATGACACGGGGAGGTTGCTACTTCGCAGATCCATACCCCAGAGCGTGAGATGGACACGAGGCCAAGGCCTGGTTTGTTGGGTTTGGATGTATCTGATCTCAACCAGCGGGAACAGGGGTGCGCGCGTTGCAGATCGGTGACCGAGTTTGAGATGAGGCGTGTAGAGTTTCGCAAGAGGCACCGACAATTTTGGTAAGACCGCAGACACAAGTGAATAGAGATAATGACACGAGTTGATTGTTTATAGTTCTTGTTGACAATGGGGTTCAACCAGCGGAGACACGGGTGTGGGCATTGCTGAAAGTGGCCAGGTTCGAGATGAGGCTTATAGAGTTTCGCAACACACCGAGTTGAATTTGGGTAAGACCGCAGACACAATTGAAGAGAGATTCAGCCATGATGACACATTACCCTGTGAATGCTCTCTTCTCTACAAACTTCTACAATCCTACAAGGAATACTGGATGCGGCAGTAAAAGAAGAGGGCGCAGAGTCCTCGACTGCTTCATTAGGAAGGAGCATTGGGGGTCAAGGGGCATCGGGGTCAACAGGGACAAACAAACGGGGTCCTCCCTCCTCTTCCTCTTCCTCCTCCTCCTCCTCCTCCTCGTTGGTCCACACCGGCTCCAGGGCCTTCATTCGTAGGCCTTTACGTCCCTTAGCACCACGGGCACGAAGTATCTCCGGGAAAGTCTTGGGCCGCGTGATCTCTCCAAGAGAATCAACCATAAAATGCCCCCAATAGAACTTGCCTCCGGCTGTGATGATGAACTGCATCTCCCCTGATTCGGGAATTCCCATAAGAACAAGCTCAGCATCTTCAAGGCCGCAGCATCGGGCCATATGGGCTTCTCTACTTTCGGGTGAGAAGGGGCATAGGTTCAGGCTGATTTCCATCAGACTTGTGAGAAAAGCCAAATTGTGAACGAGCAAAGAAGTAAAGGAAACGGGTGAGGACAGAAGAAGCCATGAAGCTGCCAGAGGCACACTTCCCACGCTCTGTACTATGGTCATGTAGCTTAGTAGATTGTGACGTACCTGAGTCTCCATTGTACCAGGGCTATGGAAATCTTAGATTCGATAGAACAACTTGCGCTAGGGTTAATCGTTGAGCTATTTGAGACCGGCAGTGAAAGTACTGAGAGGTATAGTTCTATTGAATCAGTACTTACTATAAGGTATTGGATGATTCCTAGCGATTTATCCCTTATCGCATCACGGGAGTGGGTCGTAGCTGTCACCAAACTAACCTTAAGTTGACTGGCCCGGACTGAAGCTTCCGCTATTCAGAGGGGCATTGATTCTGCCACGCAGGAGGCGGTCAGCCTGGCCGGGCCCATTGTCAATCCACTGTCAATCATCCCACGCCCCTTTCGAGAGTTGGGCGATCTGTCTTCCTCACGGAGAACGTGGGCGTCCTATAGATTAGCCACTCAACGATGGCACACCGCCAGATTACCCGGCAGCTTCTTGCCGGCGCATGCATCACTATCTTTTTAATTTTTCTCTTCTTGGTCCAACCTCAAGGTCCGCCGAGTCCCGCTGTTCGTGCTCCTGGCCACCTCGACAAATCCGCGCCGGCCGTGGTGTCCAAAGATGATCTGATCAAAGGGGAGGTGGTAATGCCCAAGCTGGGGAATGCAACGGCAAAGTGAGAATGCAATGAATCTCTGTGATGGCATTTATCATGATGCTAACGGGATTGTCGTCACCAATTGCAGGGCGGAATTAGGCCGTGCGACCTGGAAATACTTCCATACCATGCTGGCTCGGTATCCCGAAGACCCGACCGAGGAGCAGCAGGAAACCTTACGCTCTTTTATCTATCTCTTTGCGCGACTCTATCCATGGTATAGTCGCCCTCTTGCCCCTCCGTTATTGCTGCATACTGACTGGGGTCTCTTACTAGTGGCGAATGCGCCTCGCACTTCCAAGGTCATTTGAAAAAGTATCCCCCGCAGGTCTCGTCGCGCAATGCGGCTGCTGGATGGGGCTGCTTCATCCACAACGAAGTGAACATCATGCTCGAGAAACCTGAATTCGACTGCAACAATATCGGCGATTTCTATGACTGCGGCTGTGCGAAAGACGAGGAGGACGAGGATGAGGATCCGACCACAAACAAGGATCTGCCCAGTGCGCGGAGGGAGGCCGATAGCGACGACGCACTGCCGCTGGTCGAGATTAACAGGGAACCGTTAGTGCCCCCCTTCGTATCCCATGCTCATGGATACCTTGCTGATCAGATTCTACCATAGGACTACTCGAGGATGAACGCTGCGCGCCCTGATGTCGACATTTCTGACCCATTTCACTCCCTTGTGACTTACTCTTTTTCTTTCACATTGTACATACCATCCACCAGTGCCGGATTGCTGGGTGCACTGAGCCGGTTCGTGCACGGTAGTTTCTGTTGTATATACCATTACAACATTCATCTTCAAAATACCTACATACCGCGGCTCTGGAGCTTTATCTTGCACAAGGGCTTCAAGTTCGATCCGGGTTATGTTTCATAGTAGTGGTGGCTTGACTGTATCTACTCGCCGAGAAGACGTCGCCTAAAAGCCCTGGGCACTGATTATAATACAGGTTTAATATCGCATGCGAGGCAGACGAAAGACCGGAGGGATGGCATCTTTGTGTCTTCTGCGGCTTACGGCTGGACGAACCAGTCATGGGTCGTCTGAATCCTGATTATGTATTGCTGCCCTGACATAGGCGCATGGCCTCTGCGACCGTTCCCCCAAATCTCACATGAGAACTGTTAAGTGAGTGCTCACCAATGCTCTACACTGTTGAAAGGCAGGCCTGGATAGATGGTGTGGAAGCTGCATGAAAGGGTGTGAAGCATGCACAATGGTGCGCATGACGAGAGTGGAACCCTCATGCCGGCCGCGGCTGACCATTCAGCGCAAAAGTACTGTGCATCTCAGCTCCCACATGGACTCCCGGAGGAATTTCTCCCGAGCCCGTGGGAAGTATTGACTCTAGCAGTGTTAGTTTCCAGACTGCGACAAGCAACAGTTCCCGTTTAAGATGCGGACAAGGCTGAAACCAGCGTCGCGACATCATAAATGCCATATGCTTCAAGTTCTCGTTCTGGCGCTGAGCGCTATATATAGCTAGCCCTTCGTGGTGTCTTGTCGCTTAAGAGGCAGGGTTGTAGCTTTCGACCTCGGACTGGAAGTTTATTGCGCTGCAGACCGACGATCGCCGCACCCCGATCCCATGAGAGGGGAGGTTTGGTGCACAATCGAGAAGAAAGCCACTCGTATCTTGGTGGATAAGTTTCTTTTATTGTCCGGCAAAGGGCGTAGGTCCCTTTATTGGAGGGGCTAGAGTGATAGATGAGCTGCGAGGAAGGGTCGAGGTGGGCGGCTACTGGCCGGTGCGCAGGGCCTGCTGCAAATGTATGGAGTCTCCTGACAAGTCCGTGTTGGTGGTTCGATGCGCAAGCGCCACATTCCTCCCCCTTGTGCGTCCCTTCTCCTACTTTGATCAAGTGGTCAAGTTGTCAAGATATGCATTGCAGTGGGTGTGCTGGTGAGATGAAGAGATTCTTTGAACCGGTCTTGCCATTGTATCCACTACAGAAGTGTATACTTGTTGAACGATTGACATTTGATGTTGCACTGCGGGGAGGCAGGATCCGTGCCTGATTGGAAAGGCAGCCAACAAACTCTCGAAAAGTGACTAGTCCCCAACAGGCTTAGCCTCTTCTAGACATTGATTTGAGCGGGTTTTGTTTTGGCGGCGCAGCGCTTTCTGCTACACATAATTTACACATACTTTTTCTTTTCTTTTTTTTTTAAAGAAAAAAACAGAACGCGCCGGGGAACGTGCACGGCGCAAAAGCTGACACAGAGTCATCCAGTTTCAAATCACAGGGTTTCAGAACCTCCCCCCACTCGATTGCTCAACTACTCTCTTTTGCTTTTTCATCTCTCTGTCATCTTACATAGTACAACCTCGTGTTTGTCCGTTGTCCCGGACAACAACCTCAGTGTAACCGACAGTCTGACTACCGACAATACGGAGTGGGTTGGTTGTTCTTCTGGTCCTCTGGCACTGTTCAGGTCCGTTGCGGGTCCCCCGAAAGTCTGTCTAGCTTAATTCTGCTGGACCCCATCCAATCCATCCACCGGACTTTTAATTTTCCTCTTCTTTTTTTCCTTCTCGTATCGGCGCAGTCTCAAGTCGCGCATCAACTCTTCGAACAAATCGCGGTGTAATCCAGCGGATCTTGACAAGATGGTTTCATTCTCTTGCGAGGTGAGTCGCGCAACATCGTTCACCCTCATCCTTTGAAGAAGGCCACTTGGGTCACCGAATAACGGCGTGTGCTAATATGCGACAATCCTAATAGGCGTGTGGTGATGTTCTCACCAAGAAGAAGCTCGACCCCCATCGCAACCAATGTCGCGGCGCTTCCTACACCTGCATCGACTGTATGGTGCATTTCCAGGGAACCAGCTACAGATCGCACACGGTACGATTATTTTTTTTTTCCCTTGGGATTGGTTTTGAACTCCCTGAATTATGTTTGTGTGGACTTGTTGCGCGCTGTGCCAATTGTCGCTGTACTGTCGGCTTTCTTGCTGCATCTGCGCCTGTCACGACATCTTGCCTTACTCTCTTGTCTCACGGCGACCATTCAATTGTCGAGTTATGTGAACCAAAACTGACTCACCGTGATAGTCCTGCATGTCTGAGGCGCAAAAGTACCAAGGCGCGCTGTACAGAGAGAAGCCGGCCAAGAATCAACGCAAAGGGCAGAACAATGGCCGACAAAACCAGAATCAGAACCAGAACCAACATCAAAACCAACATCAGAAGCAAGCCCCCCACGGCCACCAGGCACCTTACGTGGAGGATGGAACGGACACCGATAATCTTCCCCCACCTGCGCCCAGCCCTCCTCCCGCTGGCGTGGAGAAGACCCCGCGCACCGAAGGAAAGACCGACAAGCCGGTAAATGTCTTCGACTACCTTGTCCCTGAGGGCACCCCCAATGCCTCTAAGGTTTCTGTGAACGAGGCTAAGGAACAGATGAAGATGGTCGCCAACGCGCCTTCGGTTTTCGAGTCAAGCAAGTCGCTGGCTCGCGTTGACACGGATGGCGATGACGACAACAAGACCTACGACGTCGCGTATGAAGAAAATGGATTCTCGTACGGCTCGGGCCCGATCAACCAGTCTCCCTACGACCGCAAGGCCCCCACCGTGTCCATGGAGTTCATGACCCCTGCGCCCAAGAGGAAGAAGGACCGCGCCTCCAAGGCAGAGGGTGCCACGAGCGAGAAGAAGCGCAAGCGCCGCACCGAGGACCACGACACCGAGACCGACACGCCCATGCTGGATGCCCCCTCGAGCGTCGTCAACCACCCCGGCACCCCGATGTTGAACCACTCCGGACTGACGGGAGGACTGAACCGTATGCTCCGCTCCCCGTCGCTGGACGACGACGAAGGGCACGAGAACTCTTCCCGTCGACGCTACCAGGAAACCTCATCCCCAAGCAAGCGGACCCGTCGCGACGAGAAGGAGAACCAAGCCGACGCGGGCCTGGGTATCTCCATGAAGAACCGTGCCGAACGGTTTGTCTCGTCGATGTTCGGGGGCTCCTCCGTCTCCGGTAGCAGCGCCAACGGCCAGCTGGAGACTCGCCGCGCGAAGAAGACCCACAAGATCCGCGAGAATGGAGATGCCAAGGCCGCCGAGTCGGCGGATGCCCGCAAGTCCAAGCGCAAGAGCAGCGCTCAGACCGAAGGGGACCGGCCGTCGCGCCGTCAGAAGCAGATTGAGTACCCCGAATCGCACCACGATGAGGACGGCCGCCAGGTGACGCTGTACCCCAAGAGCACGGTGCCGGATGGCCTGCAGCGGCAGATGGCGAGCCACTTCCTGTCGCTGGTTACCAAGGGCCCCGAGAGCTCGCGCGGGTTCTCCGTGAACAAGGTGCTGAAGCGGTTCCACAAGGACTTCACCGATGAATTCGAAGCCGACCGGGGCCGCGACCAGGGTCGCAGTCGCGCGGACCGCGAGCGGAGAGTCGATGACGAGAAGGAACTGTGGCGCACTTTGCGGCTCAAGATGAACGAGCGGGGAGAGATTGTGGTCTTTTTCTGAGTCCCCCCGGGGTTCGAGGCCCCACCCACTTTCATATACCTATGATTATTCTTTTATTCTTTTCTAGTGCATGGCGATCATGGCATGGAGGTTTCCTGAAATATCGACGGCTCATTGCATAATTTGTCTATCATGCGTGCCGTTATCTATTGTTTTCTTACCTATGTAGCAACCTCGCAAATAGGTGCCAGGATTGATGCAGTGGCGTTGGTAGGCGACGATTGACTAGGTAATGATTGGGTAGTCCACTATGAGTAGTAAGTCATTGCTGCTCTGACCAATGCGACAACTAGGGTGTGTCCTGAAACCTAGCCTAGGTATTTTAAGTTGGCTCTCCGAAGGCATAACCCGGGATAACATCGCCAACCCCAGACCATACATATCATATTGCCAAGCCTTACACCAAACATCCAGAAAGCTGAATCGATCAAAACCTTTCATCTATATCCATCCTCCACCCCCCCTCCCCCCCCAAGAAACTCATACTCAAGTTACTCCGGCTTCGTCAACATAAGCACATATTCCCTAGAACTCAACCCAAACCGCAAGACATCCTTATCCATTATCTCCACAAACCGGCCCGCGGGGATCCTGTCCCCGTTCACCGTGGTCCCATTCGCGCTCTCCAGATCGATCACGTAGGGTTTGACGCGCCCGATCCGATCCCCGTACTCGTTCTTCTTCTCGACGAACCGGAACTGGATCGCCGCGTGCTGCTTCGAGCAGCTCGGATGCTCCAGCGGGAAATCTACGACGAGGTGCTCCCGCCCCACCAGCCAGCAGCTCCGCACGTTCAGCTCCACCATCTCCAGCAGGTCCTGGCCCTTGAACACATACAGTCGCCAGCTGTCCTTCGCCGGCGGTTTGCGGGCCTCCGGCGGTTCGTGATATTTGAGCACGACGGTTGTGGGGCCGTTGCCGCCGCCGCCGCCGCCGCCGTGGACGGTTACGGTGTTGCTTTCGGCGGCGAGGCGGCCGGTCGTGCCGAAGTTGGGTTTTTCTTTTTCGATTTCGGCGGCCGGGGTTTGGGAGTCTGAGGGGGTTAGATCGGTGGTGTAGGCGGTTTGTTGGGAGGGGAGGGGTTTGGAGGAGCGGATTGGGGCTGAGGGGGCGGTGTTGGTGGTGTGTGGACTGCGGGAGCGGGAGCGCGAGGGACTGTCGCGGTGTCGGCGGGAGGAAGAGGGGGGCTTGGTTCTGTCTTTGCTGGGGTCGCGATCGCGATGGCGACGGTGCGAGGATCGGTGGGAGGAGGTGTCGTCGTAGTCCCGGTGTCGACGGCGGTGGCGGTCTCGGTCTCGATTTCGATCTCGGTCGTGGTCTCGCTCGTCCCGGGGGCTTGTTGCGCGCTCCCTTCGCTCCCTGCGACGGTGGCTGTCGTCATCCCGGCGACTTCGCTCACGGTCGTTGGGACTGCGCGACGAGCGACGGTGTTCGCGGCGGCGGGAGCTGTCTCTGCGTGAGCTGCGGTGGCCGTCCTGGCGGTGGGATCTGTTGTCGCGCGAGGAGTCGCGAAATCGCTCTCGCTCTCGGTCGCGGCGGTCGCGAAGTGGGGCGGGCAAGCCGGATGGCGAGGGTTGGCGCCGCCGCGGGTGAGGGTCTGGTGAATCTGGCATGGTTGCTGTGTCTCATGAAGGAGATGGAGGTGTTTACAGATTGAAGATGAGCGGAGCTTGTTGAATGCCGCTGCACGTGACGGCTAACTGTGGGTCTCCCGCACCGGACTGGACTGGACTCGTCATCGTCACTCTGGGCCTCAGTAGCCCCGAACTTGCCGCGGGACGGACGGCGACGGCTTCCCTTGTGCTTGTATCACTTCACTCCACCACCACTGCATACACTACACTCATATACTGTACACCCACCACTGCAGGAGAGAAGAAAGGAACCTTCCGTCCTTCCTCTCCTACGAAACCATGCGGCCATGCCCAGGAAACCCAATCTCTTCAATCAGAGCTGCCTACAGTTCCTAAACGCAAGCTATCACTCGCACTTCCCCGCCCAGCGGCATCGCTCCCAGCGCTACGCCACCATCAGCAGCACCAACCCCAACCCCAAATCCCACGACCTAACATGGCCAACAAGCCCAACCTTCACCCCTTACGACCTCTTCCACCTGGACCGCAAAGCCCCCTACACGAAAACACGATACTATGAACTCGTGAAAATCTACCACCCGGACCGCTCCTCACCGAGCAGCGGCAGCAGCAGCAGCAGCGGCAGCGGCAGCACCAGCAACCATCAGCAACACCCCCTCCTCCAAAACCTCACCCCGGAGGTCCGCATCCAACGATACCACCTCCTCGTCGCCGCACACGAACTCCTCTCCGACCCCGCCCGACGAGCAGCGTACGATCAATTCGGCACGGGGTGGAACGTCCACCGCCCGGACCGCCATCACGCTGCCGCTGACGAGCACCCCGAAAACGAGGTCCCGCCGTGGGCCCGCCCGGGCTCCAAGGACTACGGGCCCATCTTCGCCAACGCCACCTGGGAGGACTGGGAGCGGTGGCACAACCGCCACCAAGGGCGGCAGCAGCACATGGTGGACAACCGGACGTTCATCTCGTTTGTGGTGCTGCTCACGCTGCTGGGCGGGGCGCTGCAGGCGTCGTGGATCAGTCAGCTGAGTAGCGGGTATGAGGAGCGGTTGTGGGAGGTCACGGAGCAGTCGGAGCGGTTCCTGAATGGGCGCCGGGAGAAGTCCGTCGTCGCGGAGCGGGGGAAGGGGCTGGAGGAGAAGGTGCAGCGGTTTTTGTTGGATCGGGATCCCACCGGGGTGGGATTGAAGCGGGAGGAAGGGGAGGTTTATCGGGGGATTTTAGGGAAGAATGGTGGCCGTCAGGAGGGAGGGGGTGCGAAGGTTAATGCTGGTCCTGCTGTTGCTGCGAAGGATGGTGTTGGGGTCCAGGATCGATCGTCCACTCCTTCATCTGGGGAGCCGCAGACTCCTTGAGTTAGACTCATTGTTGGAGTATTTAGGACACGTTGTTCCATCCTTTTGTAGACGTTTACCGTCCATGTGGCGAGCCTTAGAGCATTTCTCGCGGCCCGACGGGAGGAAAGCTCGCCATCGCAGGCAATTAAAAAGTAGTCCATTTGCTCTCTTAAGAGAAGACACAGGACAATATTCCCTGTTGCTGAAGAGTCCACTGTCAACACCTCAAACCGAACAATCACATTCAAGCATAGATTAGGGACAGACAGGAGAGTGACTCGAGTAGGGGAAGACCAGCCTGGTACGGTACCAGGATCACCACTGGCAGCTTCCTAACCGCGGATGCCTATTTTCAGACTCGGGAAAGCCTCTGCTGGTAGATAGACAGACACTAGTACTGGATATATTTTCCGAGTTGGAGGGATATTCTTTGCTAGTAGTATACGATATAAGAATCTAGCAGTTTCTCGATACCGAGAATCTTTGCCAACAATGTTTGCCATGCTCTCCCTCGCGCTAGGGCTCATTAGGTCCGGAAACGAAAAAATTCTTTTCAACGAACTGTACTCCTTCAGAAGCTTGCGTACGTTGAGATCCTCGGCCCATTGTGCTGCATGTGCGCCATGCTTTTCGTCTGACTCGATCAGCGCCGCTACAGAGTACGGGTACTTGCTTTTCTCCTCCGAAACAGATAGCCGGTCCTCCTTGATAATATAATTGAGCGATTCTTCGACCAAGCCAAGTTCAGCCTGCAGGTAGAGCAGGTTTTGGGTGTTGAGTTCCGTGAAGCGCCGAACGATCGTATCCCTGCAGTCCCTCTGTGTATATCATTTCCATGACTGGATTTTACTAGATTAGCGAGACAAGACGATCCACGCTGAATTGGAGTGAGATTACAAGGTAGCATTATATAATGCACGGCCTAAGGTAGTGGGCAGCCGAAGAGGAGTGAAGGGAGCACCCAAGTCCACTGGATGTTTTGCCTAGAGAGTGGTCGGGCATCAGGCTGAAGAGCCTTGATTCATCAATCACCAATGCTGATCATACTCGGTTGGGCGAATGATAAAGTGACAATATGTACTTCCAGTGCATCTATAGGCCCACCGGAAAACATTGCCGTGTACGAAATCATCATACTCCTGCCTTACTATATTCCCCCCCCCCCCCCCCCCCCCCCCCAAGGGGGTGATTTTCCCACCCCCGGGGGAGTGCGCTCGGCTTTGTGTTCTATCACCCCAGCGCGCCCACCTTTTC
>MU034443.1:2696-21835 GCA_012184565.1 Aspergillus floridensis | reverse complement strand
GAAAATGGAGGGAGAAAATAGAGGGAGAAATTAGAGGGAGAAAATGGAGGGAGAAAAGGGACGGAGAAAATAGAGAGAGAAAATAGAGGGAGAAAATAGAGAGAGAAAAGGGAGGGAGAAAATGGCTGCTATTTCCCTGCCTGATTAGTTACTACTAATTTTTCTTACTATTTTGCCTGAAAGATCGACCAAAACCGCAGCCAGAGGTACTGCAGAATGAAGCAACAGGCAAGAAGACTACTATTAGCCCTAACAAGATTCCAAAATTGTCAGGAAAGTAATAGACTATTTTTAAAGAATATACTTAGAGAGTTGAGTTGAGGAATCCCTACATATTACTATAGGCAAGGGGCCAGCGTATAAAACATCATTATTACTTTAAAAACGATGATAAATAGGATGGGAAAAAGAATAATAACAATAGATCGTTCCAGTCCCGGTGTGCATCCGACGAATTTGATCTATACTATAATCTAGATCGATAGCACAGAACTTCCAGATATTTCAACTCCGAGTACTACGGTCCTCGAGTACTATCTAAGTGTTCAATTTCGAGTTAGAACCTTCTAGAGAAAAATATTTTTAAGCTATTGCAGCCTCTAAGATCGGTATTATAAATAGATTATAAATCGAATACAATAATTCAAGCACTCTTTATTATATTCTTATTTTAGATTAATTCATCAAGCTATGTCTAACAATACTAGCCTGTAGTGCATTGGTCATACCAGCTTGTTTGCAATATAATAATAATAAAAACCTTACGAAGTGGCCAAGTCCAAGATCCTGCCAACTATTCTAAAAAGATAATCACCTATTAAACAACTGCATTTACTGATCTAGGTACATACTGAATTTATGGCTGCTATGCTGCATCACTAAATCTTATCTATCAGACTGTAGGATATATAGGCGGAATACCAACATGCTATCTAGACAGATTTATTCCTGTTTTAAATAATAATTAAGGAAAATATCTAGGTGAAATAGAATTCCTTTTTAATTTCATATAGTAGTTATTTTTTTCAGTAGGCAGCCTAGAACAGGTTAGAATACTCCGTTAATAATACAAACACAGCATACTCTATACTACTTATAAATTCGGGTTTCAAAAATAACCAAATCGATAGATATACTTCAGCTACTCATACCGGGCATTATTAATACATTTTATAGTTCAAATCATATATATATCTTCTAAACAGATTACTTAGAAAGAGAATATAGACTCCCATATAGCTCTGAAACTGTCAAGAATAAAAACTATAACCTATTTTTCCTGTTCATCGCTAAAATAGAGATCTATATATTGCAGACATAAAATAATATAAGATAGGATTTATTATTACTAAAATATCTATCTTAGAGTATATTATATAATTCTTTCTACAGTAGTACTATATAATAACTGATCATCTTAGTTATTATATCTGAAACTAATATAGATTCTACTAGCCAGCACTAAGAATTATCTATAAAAATACAGTCTATACTACTCGACTTTACAATATATACAATAGAACACCTCGGCTATTTATATATTAGCAATCAAGAACCGTCAGCTGAAGATACTATTAAGATTAATAAAATTTTTAAAAAAAGCCCAAAGTTATCTGTGCTCTAATTTAATTTCTATAAAAAAAAAAAAAGAAAATAAAAGCTTTTTAATATCAGACTATAAAGTATATATCCAGAACTCTGGTTCGCACGCCGTACTAAAAAAGAAGAAGTTTTATAAGATAATTAAAAATAGATTAAATATAGACGACTTTCGTAAGCTGAAAAAATAGAAACCTACAATTATAAAATTTAAGAAAAATACCGAGATCGAGCAGTTTATAAAAGTCCATCTATTATATAAAATAGTCTTAGTTTTTCGTTTCTTATAGAATTCTACTGGCTGGAACAACAGTCTATTTAAACTCTTTATATCTTTCTATTATTAAAATAATTAAAAATTCAAGTAATTTTTGGACAAAGACGCGCATGAGGTAGTTATTAATAAAAAACAGTACTTATTTATAAATAAAACTCTATATATTAAACTATCTTTTAAAAAGAAAGTTTGAATAGTCTGGCAGAAATTCTCAAAACAACTAATATTTAGTAATATCGATAATCCTAAAAGACTGCTGTTTATAAAGATCTAGTTCTTTTTACTTCTAGATTCGAAGGAATGTTGCTCAATGTAGAAGAAACTTCTAGATATTAAAAATACTTAGATTATATCTGATATTAGCTAATTTAAACTAATATAAATAATATAATAACTAAATCTATTTTTTTTTATATAATCTAATATAGTTCAGATAATTACTAGATATACAGACTGCCGAGTTTCTAATATCAGAAAAAAAATCAATATTAAACAGATAGACTAATTCCGAAACCTTAAAATTATAAAAATACAGAAACTTTAGTAAAATAAGTATTAGTAATAGTAAAATCTTTAATATATCTATATCTTTTTCTATTCGAAGAACTTTTTATCTATTATTAATCCAGCCTCGGATCTGAGAAGTATTAGATAGACTATACTTCTATATAAAAATCTTATAAAAACTATAATTTCTTAGTTTTTTATATAAGTCTTTTAGTATCTAGACTTTATCTCTGTTCTATAGCTATATTTTATAGTCTAAAGCAAAGTATCTTATTATAAAAAGATATTTAAATAAGTTATTTATAGTTAGTCTGTAACTTATATTTTTTTTTTATTAATAGAAAGAAAGTTTTTAGATCTGTTTTTTTTTAGACTTAGTTAAGCCCTGCGAGCACGGCGCTTTAATTATTTTTAAAAAATATCTATAATTTATTTAGTCTTTCTTTTATTTCGTCTAATAATTTCTTTACTGTAACAGATCGTTTAGCTTAACTTTGTTGTATTGCTATTTCTAATAAGTTTAAAATCTATAGTATATAACTACTTAGAAGAAAGTATAAAGAGAATAGATATAACAATAAAAAATAAATAGTAAAAATAAAAAATAGTAAAATCTAATCAGTATATATTATACGCGGAGTCTTCAGAATATTATAGCTGAGTAAGTTATTTATATATAAATTACAGTAGCTGAAGGGTTTTATTATTATAATTAGTCTTAGTCTCTTAATATTCTTAATTAAAAAAGATCTTTCTATATATACTTAGATTAGTAATGCCGCAATTAGCCCAGCATTAAGTCAGAATAAAGTATATTCTAATTAAAAAATATATAGATTTTTATACTATAAAGCTAAGATTAGAATAGTATATAGTTACTTAATCTATAAAAAGTCAAGCGTTTCCAGGCATAGCGCTGTTAAAGATAAGATTTTATATAAATATTAAGACCGATATCATCCAATCTTCTATAATTATTATAGCCTGTATTATTTCCTAAGAATACAGCTGTTTATATAAAGTTATATTATAACTCTTAGTAAACTATAAAAAACTGCAGTAAATTACTATTATAGTACTAAATAATAAAATACAGCCGGATAAGAATAATCTAAACAGTATAAAATTAATTAGTATAAATAATAAGAATAAAGCTGTATTTCTACTGGTACTAGAAGATGATATTATAGAATTTCTTAGCTTTGAATAAGAATATCTTTACTCGCCTAGTCGAATTCAGATTATTAAAATAGAAACTAAAATCTGTAATAAAATAGTTTAGTTTAATATCTAGCTTTCCCGGCAAGAATCCGAATATCTAAAAATATACTGTAAATAAAAGAAATATTTATTTTAAGTATTAAAAAGCCGACTTCGAACAGATAATATTTTTTTTCATTTTAATAATTCAGATTCCGCTAAAAATTCCGCTAAAAATATCGTAAAGAAGTTTTATTTTAACTATGTAAAATCCGAGTTTGTCTGCCCACTGCAATTTGATATAGTTAAATAGCTAAAAGTACTTAAAATAAAGATTAATATAGAATTAAGATACCGTGCTGATATATAGTCTTGATCTTCTATAATAGTACAAGACAGATAAAAAAGGCTGAGAATCTTTAATTATTTTTAAAGCTACTATTATATATTTCTAATTTAGTTTTTTTAATAATATCTACTTGATACTTATTCCTATCTTATATATAATACTCGGCTACGAACTAGTTTTTCTTTTATTTTAATCTAAAATCGAAGTTTACCTTTTTCTACTGTAATTTTTTAAAGACTATAAATTTTAGATATTAATCTAGTAGCGTACTACCGCTATTTACTTATTCTATAACTCTAATTTTATACTAAAATACTATTACTATTATAATACAATCGATAGTTATGTATTTTACTACTTTATCTACTTAAATAAAATATAATACAAAGTATTAGTATTTGGCATATTAGAATCTGTAATAAGTATAAAATTTTATAATTAGTCTGATTAGGCAAGTTTTATTCTTTTTTAAGCATACTTTTCCTCGATTTGTCCAAGGTCGGGGTATAAATGTACAGTTGTAGTTTAGCAAGAAGTATTTATCTTCCCTATATAAAAGGCCTATAGCAGCGATAAATTTCTAGAGAGCAGAAACTTAGTACAAATCAAAAATAGAATTTTATATACATACAGTATATCTAAAAGTTAGATGTATAGATTGGATGTTAGAATAGCTTATATATAGTCTGATCTTGTTATCCAAACCCAGCGCCAGAATAGCCTTATATATATCTGTATTTGTGTTGGCAGCCCGGTTCTGCCACAACGGGCCGCCTACGGCGGGTTCTGCCACCGCCCGGCTAGGCCGGACTATCAAGTATGTACATATCTGCGTAGTTAGAAATAATCAACTATCTATAAAAAATTATAATTCCTGTTTTAAGCGATCTTTTAACAGTCAATACTAGTAGTATATCTAGTTAATAATTTTCGGTTTATCTAAGAATCTAATACCAGATAATCATCAACTAAAATATATCTGAATTAATTTATTTATTTAAAACTAATATTTTATTTAATAGAATGTTTACAGTGCTACCGACAAGCTCTTTCTAATATTATTTCTTCTTTTCCAGTAATACTGTCTTTCTTTATCTTTTTTTTTTACTTATTCTATTAATCTCTTATCTATTGTTGCCTATCTTAAATCTTATTATTTCTATTATCTTTAAAGATATTTATATTATTATATAGTATTCAGCAACTGATTTTTCAGTATAGATTTTTACTACAGCTGGTTTTATAGTAGATTATAAAAATATTTAAATCCTGATTCTAGTAATTAATTATTATCCGAATCTGTAACTGTAACCGAAAATTCTATATTCTATATATTAATATATTCGGATAATATTATCCAGACTATCTACTATATATTTTATTTTATTAAAATAGATTATAAAAATACTATAAATATTTCTGCAGACGTTCTTACAGTAGTAAAAATAATAGTATTAAATATACTATTATTATATATATCGAAAATCTATAGTAGTTGAAATAAAAAAAATAACTATAATTATTTAATTAAATAGATTAATAAAAGATTATTCAGAGTAGTAATTTAAAAATTTAAGTTTATAATTATATTCTCTTCTTCGGTATACTTGCTGATTTCAGTTCTAGTATTTTTCTTAAGATAACTAATATTTTTTAAAAAAGCTAAAACCGATATAATTCTATAAACTAATATATTTCTAACTTTAACTATTATATTAATACTATTAATTTCTAAACTAATATTACCGACTTTTAAATCTATACTGATAATATTAGTTAAAATAAGACCGACTATACCGGGATTTACAGTTATATTAAAACTATTATTAAAAGTTAATTTATTTTTACTTTCTATATAATATCTATTTTTAGATTTTTTTATTAATAATAATACAACTTCTATACAGTCTCTTTCTATATAAATATAGAATAATAAGATTAATATTATCAACTCTTTTATACTATTTTTGACTAATCTATTAGTAGATCTATTAATAAATATATCTATTTTTTATACAGCTACCGAAACTGTATTAATATTATTTATAATATTTATTTTTTTTAAATATAAAATCTAATATAGATCGATCCAGACTTAAATTAATTACTGAGATATTTTTATCTAAATTAAAATTACTAATTGTAATTTTACTGTTCAGACAGAACTGTAATATACTAATACTAGTATTTAAATAATAAATAAAAAAATAACTAATATTTAAAAAGTAGAATTTGCTTAATTATTAATACAGATAATAGTAACTATATTTAATACTTATAAATAAAGATATAAAAAATATAATAAAAAAAAAGATATAAAAAAAATACTATAATAGTAAATTTTTTTTTATTTATATCTTTTCTGCTTTCTTTACTACTTTATTAAAATAGTCTATAAATAATAATTAATATATAATAGAGAGTATCTGATATCTGATATTTTTATTTTAATATATTTTTTAACTAGAAATATAGAGATTTTATTAAATATAATAAAAAAATTTATTACCGAACTATTTAAGTTTTTTGTATATATCTAAAAATTATCTTACTTTTAAGAAATATTATAATAATAAGTTAAAATATAGATACTTTTTTCTACAGAGATATAAATATATAATAGATATAATAAATTAATAAAGTCTATTAAATTAGACTTATTAATTTTAGAAATATTAATTATTAAATAATTATAATTAAAAAATATTAGAAAGTCTCAGACAGCAAGCTCTAAAAACAACTTAATAATTATTAGTATATAGTAAAAAATATCTGCTATAATTAATCTCTAACTATTTATATAGCAGAAATTTCAGACTTGGTAAGAATATATAATACTATAAATAAAAAGAATATTGTAATTAAAATATAATAATATATTAACTCTAAGCTCTGTAAGTAGATTAAAAAACCCAAATAAAATATTATTTTAAAAAAATTTAGTAATAAAATAAATATCTATTTTATAATTTAGAAAAATAAATAGAATCTAAATATAAAAAATAAAATCTAAAATTATATCTGTGATAATATTTACTTTTTTTAAAAATATAATTAATATAATTATTTATATAACCGATCTGATTATAGATCTAATAACTAGAATAGTATTTAATATTATAAAAAATATATAGATTTTTATAGATTCTATAACTGTAATCAGAATAATCAGAATAATTAATAAGATAATAAATAGAATAATTACTAAGATTAGAATAATTAATAAGATAGAGACTGCAGAAGAGACTGTAACTATAAAAATAAAAATTATAAAAACTAAAAATATAATTATAATTATTATAATTAGAATTACTAAAATAACTATAACTAAAATAGAAAAAAATTCTAAAAAGTCTATTATAATAATACTGATATTGATAGTAACAGCGAAAGTTTCTATAATAGATATTTTTATTATAGCTAAATTAATAGAATATATAATAAATCTTAGAATATCTAAAAATATTATAAATATAATAAAAACAACGAAGCTTACTACTTTAGCAATAACTATAATAAAAAAAAAACTTTTAATTATTATAAATATTAAAATATATCTTATTTGTAATACTTAGATTATTTGATATTTTTTATTTCTAATAATATACTGTATATATATATTGCAAATTGTAATCTATATATATTTTATATAAATACAGACTCTAATATTCCTGTAATTAATACAGATAAATTTTTTATTATATTTAAATTTAAAGAATTTTTTAAAAACTAGAAATATACAACTATAAAGATCTGTATTAATAATAAGATAAATATTATTTATCTAGACTCTAAATATACTATATTAATAGTTAATAAAACCTAACTTATAGTAAACTTTCTAAATATTTTTATAACTAATATAAAATATTCTATATATATTTAAAATATAAAGCAGGAATTTAACAGTATTAGATATATTATATTATTTATACTTTTTCCCGCTAAAGTCGATAATAAGTTAGTATTAATATATATATATATAGATATATATTTTATTTAGAATCAAAAGATATATATTCTTATTAATTATAATATTCTTAGCCTATATAGATTTAATATTAATTTTAAAAATTAATTAATAACAGTAGTATATTATTAAAAAATAATTTTTTCTTTAATTATTACTCCGAAACTAAATTATTGCTAAAGTCGGTCGGTCTTTATTAAAAAGAAAATTAATATTTCTATTTATAATAAAATTATTCTGTTTATACAAATACTATATTTTAATAAAAACTATAATTATATTTTTAAATTAAAGTAATATATTGATATAATTTTTTTTATTTATATAGTAGATGCTAACTTTATAAATATAATAGCAATTAATCTATTCTTTTAATTAATTATTATTAATTACTATATATAACTTAGTTAAATCTCGAAATTTAATATAGCAGTAGTCTACTATACAATCTTTAAATTATAAAATATACTTAAATTTCTAACAGCAGTGCTACCAGAAATATAGATAAAATTAAAATTTAATATTAATTTATTTATAATAAAAAAATTAAAATATAGAATAACCGTCTACAGTACTGAAAGATAGTAGAAAATATTTAAAAATTTTATTAATAAATATCTAGAAGTATAAATAAATAAAAATATAATTAAAATCTCTATAAACTGATAGCTTTGTATCTCTTTTTATAATAAATAAAAGAATAAATTTAATAAAACTATAAAAATCTATAAATTGGGTCCAGCATATCAGAAAGCTGTTAATAATATTTTTAATATATTATTAAAAATAAATTTTATAGGCTGATTAAAAAATTTTATACTATCTAGTATTTTAGTATTTATTATTATTAAAATTATAGTTAATAATATTAGCTATAAATTATTAAAACTATATCTAATAATCAATATCTATATTTTAAATATACTGGCTATTCTTAATATATATTCTATACTAATATAGATAAATATAATTACTATTTTTATTAGAATAGTATATCTATCTATATTTAATATAATTAAGATATTCTATTAATAGCCTGTCCATCCAGATAGTTGGAGATTTACAGAAGTAGTTTTATACTATAACTAAGAATTTCTTAAAATCTATTTAATAGATTATTTAAACTTAATTCTCTATATATAATATTAAGTCGAGAATCTTTTCCGTACAATATAAAAATTTCTATATATATATATTAATAACTTTATCTTTTTAAATCTTTATATTAACTATTTAAAAAACCTACAGTAGTCAAAAATCTAATATTTAATAAAGTTATAAAATCTAATTATATCTAAAAAGCAGTCTGGAGACTTCCCGCTACAGTATTTAAATAAATAATATTTAAATTCTTAAATAATCTGAAAGCTATTAACTAGATATTTTTTAATTACAGCTGTCGATTTTTGACAGATCTTAATACTTAGTATCTTATATATAATAATATTTCCGACTATATTAATAAATCTCTTAGTAATTAGTCTCTTTTTAATAATATAAAAACTCGACTTATCAAAGTATTGAATTAAATATTCTGAATCCGACTATACTAGTTTTTTTTTATATATATATTTTTTATACTCAGCTATTCTGCTTTTTTCTTATAAATATATTTTATACAATAATAATCAACTATATTGCTTTTTTTATATATACAATCTGTTTCTATTCTCGTCTTCTGTTCTAATATATAATACCACGGTCTTACCAGTCGGAGAGAGTATTAGCAGCCCGGTTCTGCTATAATAGGCTGCTTATAGCGGGTTCTGCCACCGTCCGGCTAGGCCGGACTATCAAGCATGTACGTATCCGCGTAGTTAGAAATAATCAACCATCCATGAAAAGTCATAATTCCCGCCTTGGGCGACCTCTTAACGGTCAACAATTTGTTTAAGACGTTCTGAAGCCTCCTCATCAAGCCCTATTTCTTATTTTTTATTCTATTTCTAACTTTATTCTACTTTCTGTAATTATAGAAATCAGACGGGTATACTTACAACTATAGTACTATTTCGCCTCGGTATTCTATTTTAAAATAGAATAGAATAAAGATAATAGTTCGGCGTCTGTTAAAGCTATAAGATAGTTCTCTAAAAATAAAATTATTTATTCTACTACTAATAATTTTAAAGAATTACCGTAAGTCTCTATTCGGCTAGATATAAAAAATCTAAAATAATAATTTTATAAAAAGTTTTTTTCTTATTTCGAATCTTCTGCTGTTTTTGCTACCCCCACCCAGCAAAGTAAATATACAAGGTATATTACAGAAAATATTAGTTTTTACTATAATTCTAATACTATTATATTAGAAATTATTAAATAAAATACTTTTTATAAGAAGTCGCTCTACTGTCTTCGACGAGTCCTAATTAAGAAGAATAGTAAGTCTATTAAATCTAAGATTAATTCTAAATAGTTAGAAGAAGATGTATTCAAACAGTCGGATAAATAGAATAAGATACTAGAAAGATAAAATAAAGAGCTTAAATCACTATCTGAAAATTATTAAATCCGAGTCTCTGTATCTTCGGATAAGACTATTAATCTAAACAAAGTATTAGAAATAGCAGTATAATATCTGATTTTAAGATATTCTTACAATATTTATCTTCGCTATCCGTATCGGCAGACAAATATATAGCTAGATATTAAGAGGTATAAGAGAATAAAAAAGCTCTACTGTAGATTCAGATATAGATAATAATAATAATAATAATAATATTTCATACGCTGGCCCCTCGCTTTAGGCGATATACAGGGATCCACTATCTATACTCTTTATATACAATTTAAATATAAACTATTACTTTTCTAACGAATTTGGAGCCTTGTCAAGGTCTTTATAGGCCAGTGCCTGGGGTTGTGTTTTGCCGCCCTTGTAGCGCGCGACTTCGAAATCTCTGCAATACCTCCGCGAAGTCCAGAACCGCCTCGAGGACGTTGGTAATTAGTAGAATATTTTATAGCTTATCTTTTCTATCTTAATCTACTTCTCCGAGCATCTCTAGTATATTATTAAATACTTCTCTAATTTTCCACCGCAGCGTTTGATGTATAGTACTGAGCCGCGGGCAGTTGATTAGTATATATACTACTGTTTCTGTAGTCCTATACTTATACTGTTTATTTTTCCGGAATCTATATTATTTAGTATGCGTTGCCAGCTACAAATAGTCTATACAAAGTTGTATAAATAGATATACTTAATTCTGCGGGAGCGAGCTATACAGTTAGTAAGTTCTACTAGATAGCAGGCTTCAGTCGATACAGCGCAGATACTCTCTGTTTTTTAAAATTCTCTATTCTTATTTCTACTCTTAGTAGATCTTTCTGCGTATGTATCCTTTCTTCTATAAGAAAAGATATTTAAAAGAATACTTTTTTTCTATATCTACTGCTTTCTTAGCCAGCCGGTCGGCCGTCTTATTTCTAGAATCCCCGTAGTAGCTTAGTATCTATTACAGTTGCAGTAGAATCTCTCAGACTTTTATTTTACCAGCCGAGCGGTAAATAGCCTAGATAATATATTAGCCTAATTTATTCTATAAATTGCTAATTACTTATAATACGGATATACTATTGCTGAGGATTATTACTGATTTCTGATTTGTTATTATATTTCTTTAGTCTTTCTATACTAGCTAGAAGACGAGTCTGATAGTATAGTAGATTACTATAAGCTCGGCTGCGTAGACTAACCAGTATTCTATTAATCTAATACTAATTTATCGTAATCTGATAATATATTTATTACAATCAAAAGCTACTGCTGCCGCGCCTAACTAATTTTCCTTTCTAGATGCATCTGAAAAGACTGTTATATAAGATACTACGGTCTGTCTTACTACAGACTTAGCTTGTACTTTTTTTCAGTCCGGCTCGATCTTTATCTCTATAAAGAGCTAAGTTTACTATAAAGCTAGAAGTCTTAGATCGATAGTCTCTAAGCTTTGTAATCTTCTGAAATCTATTATCTATAGTATCTCTGCTAGCAGGAACCTTACTCCATAACCGATATAGCTACTGTATGTTTTTATAATTCAGATACAGATAATTATATAATTACTCTATCTACCAAAGATACTGCAAGACTACAACCGAGCCCTTGAGTGAAACTACTAGACTATATTCGGCTAGTAAGTACTTAGTAAATATAATCCCGTAATATAATAATTCCGATTTATAGCCAAGTTTCAGAGCAACGTAGTTGTAATTTACTAGTATTGTATAGAGGGTCATTATTCTCCAATCTTCGACTTTTTGTTTATATATATATATCCTTCTAAACTATCTCAGCTAGCTTTTATCAAATATAAAACCCTAACAAAAAGTAGACTTTAACTACCACTTCGATACCTCCTTCAATTTACCGAACTTCTTTTCAACTTTAATCCGGGCCCGGTCTCCTCTACCATTATTAAAGGCCTCAAAAGCAGCTTAGCCGCCAGATATCTATTAAACAAACTCGATGAAACTCTTCCAAACTTATTACTAAACGTCCACTGTAGATCTTTACCTGCTTCATCTACGAAAGCAACATCGTAACTAACTACCCACAGAATATAATAGCTATAAAGAGCTTTAACGAATATATACGCTATTTCGGCCGGCATTAGAGCAGTTTTAATATACTTCCTCAAACTCTTTATAATCTATTTCTTTATAGAATCAATATTATTATCAGCTTCCACATCCCCCAGCAAGTAAATCGCAAAAATACAATTATATCGGTAGTCGAACTGACAATTGCTATAACTAATATAAGCCGATAGTAATAATAATATATTACTATCAACAGAGCCAACCGACTGTCTCCTCAAATTACTCATCTATTACCAAAAATATATTAGCAACTTCTTAACAGAAACACCTGGACAACTTCTACTTATATCTGAATACTTAAATATATCTTATTACTCTGCCTCTATCTCTTACAATATTAAATATTATATAATATTAAGTTTTTAATATCGAATAATACTCGAGAGGTCAATTAATCGCTCTATCCTAGTACAACAAAAGATCGTGGCACTTATAAATAAGAGAGGTCAAATATTAAAGATAATATATAAATATCTTTAAAAAGTAGTTGATCTGTAGTTGCTAGAGAAGAAGCATAGTAGAAGAGAAAAAAATATATACAACAAACTAGCTAGTCTAGTTTAAATATATTTATCTAAGCTGAAAGAGGGGCACGTACTAGTATTATTAATATATAACTCTAACGCACTATAAAAAGTATAGAATATCTCTTAGTAGTTACAGTACTGATTATAGATATCTATACAACTATACGTACTACAGCAGATCTCGATATTGGCTTAGCTAATAAATATATTGCTAATTTTTCTAAGTCTTACTGCTAAGATGCTTGCTTGAGCAGGTTGCTCAAATATTAAGAGATTATATAATTTAGATGCCTAAAATACTCGATCCAAATATAGAGAACTATAGGTCAGAATCATTGTATATATTTAAACAGATCAGCCGATGCTCTAGAATCATATATTATTACTGTATATATAGTAAGCTAGTTTTATTACCTTGCTTAAAATTATATAGTATCTTACTTTATACTAAGACGACTTATTATTATACTAACTGTATATAGACTAGTACTCTTAATATAGGATTTAGGAATAATCTTCCAAGAGTCCGGGGTAGGTATAGCAAGTGTACAACACACTATATCCGGCTGTCTTCTACGGGTTTCTTAATCGCTATTTAATCTTAAAAGGCTACAGCCAGGCTATATAAAAGAAGTATATCTATATTAAAAGGTTTTATTGCTAAATTAATCAGCCCGTCACCAGCGAGTAAAATATAGTATTTAATATCTGGAAAAAGAAGAAGTTCTATATCTATAGCTGTAAGTCGTATTAGAATTAGATCTTAATTAGGATTAATATCTATTTATAACTGTAATTATTGTTCTTTATTTATTTATATCTTTTTAATAATTAGAATATTACTATCTGGCCAGCGGTAATAATTATTTTCTCTTCTTAAATAGATAATAATATAGATGTACTTTTCTTCTACTGAGATATATTAATATATTTATCAGAATACTTTCAGCTTCTATTAAATATTTTTTTAAAAATATTATACTATACAACTTAGGAATTATTATCAGATCAGAATAAACAGACTAGTAAATCTATATTTATAAAGACTTATTATAATAGTATAACCCCAGTCTAACTGTAGTAGAAGACTTAAAATTATAAATTAGATACTGTAAAATATACTTTAGAGTATCTCTATTGTTAAATATATTAAACTTATAAATAGATTTATCGGCTTATTAAAGTTAGAGAGTATTATAATACTACGGATCTTTTAATTAAAATTATAAATAACTCAAGTCTCCAAATAATCTAAAACTTATACTATTTTGATTCTGATTTCTTCCGATAATAATTTATTAAAAGTATTATATCTAATAGCTTAGAAAAATTAGATTTCTAAAATATTTTAAATAAATACTAATTTATCTTTTAAGATATCTTCGATAAACAACTACTGCTTCGCTTATATAAATATTTGATTAAACTATATAATAAACTAAAAGCTTTTGAATTAGTTAATTATAAAATAGGAATCTAAAAAAAGAATATTATAGACTATTTTCTAGCTAGAATTAATAAAGATATATATAGTTTGTATCTACAAATATAGTTATTTCTTTACTAATTAAAAAAATATTCAGTAGAATAAATTAAAAAGAAGTATAGAAAGCGACTAGATTATCTTTTCAGACAGTACAGAATCTGACAGTATAGAAAAAAAATAAATATTTATACTGATTAAAAATCAGAAATACAGACTAACTAGTATTTAAAATATACTTAAGAATATAGTAATCTAAACAATAACTTGCTATTCAGATCTAATTACTCAAAAATCTGAAATTATAAAATAGTTAGTAGCTAAGAGATTTTAAAAAAAACAGCTTATATAGTATATTATATAAAGTTTCTTATTATTCGGTAATATCCGGACGACTAATAAAATACCAGCTATTTTAATATTCTTAAATTAGTCTGTTAAATTTATATTATAGAATACTTAGATAGTAGATATTTATCTTAATAGACTTTTACTAACTATTAAGCCGGTATTAGATATTATATCTAGCTAGAATCTATATATCAACACCGGTGCACAGATATTAAATATAAAAGTTAATATATATAAATCGATATTAAACAGAAAATAAGTTAGTTAATAAAGTATATATAGAATATCTTATATTTTATAGATATTATTTTTAAAACTAATACTATAAACTATCTGTCAATCTATTCTAAATATTACTATTTTAGATTATATAAAAAATAAAAGTATAGAATTATATATAGTATTAATTATTATATACCGGCAGCTGTTAGTTATATATATTACCGTTATTTATATCTAATTAGTATTTATTTAGAAGATTTTTACAGCTATTAAAAAACTTATTATACCAGATCCGCCTTTAACTATTAATATATTATAATAAAAATAGAAAAGAGAATAAAGATCTTGTCTTATTATTTAGCTATTTATAACTAGATGTAATATAGCTTACAGCTGTTCGAACTTAATATCTATTACTTACTAATATATTACTTAGCTTATAAAAAGCTATCTAAATTCTTAGTTTTTATTTACTACTAATAATTTTCTATAATATATTTTACCTCCGGTCTGAGTTGTACCCCTGTTTAATTTAAACTTATAGAAAAAGTAAATAAAATAATTATAACTTATAATCTGAATATTTATAATATTAATAATAGAACTGATAGCGCTGATTCTTACAAAATAAATATTTATAATTATTTTAAGTAATAATTATATTACTTTGTCAATAAAGAGAAGAAGATAGTCGAAGAAAGATTATATAATTAGTTAAATAATTTTAAACTAAATAAATATTTAATTATATTCTTAGTTAGACTTTTATTAATATAGGACTTAGACTAGTTATTTAGATTTAGAATGCTTGTAGTAAAGATTTACTTATAGCCGGCTTGCTATTTATCTGAGCTTATTAATTATATAAATAATAATCTAGTTATTATTATAAATAAAAGTTTTTAGTATTAGAAAAACTGATAAAAGAATACTACTTAGTTATATCCGAGCTCGGACGGTACTACAAATAAAATAATAAAAAATTACTTAAGAATTCTATTAAATTAATATATATCTAATTATAATTTAGTATTTTAGTCTCGATCTAAAATCAGCTTTTATATATTAAAAAAACAGTAAGAGTGTCAGATGAGTAGTTAGAAGATATTAATTAAAAAAATATTATTTCTATTATATAAAAAGCTATCTTTAATTACTATTCTATTTAAGAAATATACAGTAACAGACAGACTAAATTAGATCTTTAAAATAAAAATTAAATAATATAGTATTTACTAAATATAAAGTACTTTTACTAAATAAATTAGTATATAAAAGAACAGACAGTAGTTATACTATCTATTTTATTTTATTAAGACTTTCTATAAAAAATACTATAGAAAAGTATATTTAGTATTCTAAAACTTAAGACGGCTAGTAAATAATCCCCTCAGTCTATTATAGTACTTTAATATATATAACTATATTAATAGATTTAGAACTATAATTTAATTTAATTTACTAGATATAAAAAATCTTTAATTAGATATATTAAGAACAAATATTAAGAGCTACTATAGCATTAGCTATATAAACTAAAACTAATATTTTTAATTTAGATAATAAAGTAGTTTTAATTTTTCTAAATTAACTAAGAAAAATATAGCATTTCTTCTCTATATAAAATAAAAGGCTGTATAGAAAAGATATGAGTCCTGCTTTTATTTTATAATATTATTAAGCCGAAGGATTAATAATAGATCTTATCAGATAATCTAACTTTATATATAATACAAAGTATCTAGTCTATAGATTATAGTTAGTAGTCTTATAGATTTATTTAAATTATAATATAAATATATTATTAATATTATAAATTTATATTAAAAGACCAAAGCCTCAGCTGTGCTATATAGTTTTCTTTACTAAATACTTAGTATATAGTTAATTATCGATATATCTTAAAAACTTTACAACTTGTAATTATAGGCGTAAGATAACAGAACTAAAATATAAAAATTATACTATTAATATTTAAAAAAATTATCAACCGGGACTTAGACTTAGTCTCGGTCTTAAAAAAGATATAAAAAATCTAGTTATAATAATAGTATATCTAGATCTTCGTCGTTACAGCTATAAGCGACGCTGGCGTGAACTTAACTTTATATAGACTAATCCAGAAATTAAATATACAAGCTATTTAGAAATATTTGGAAATATAGCTTAGTATCTATATAATAAAAGATTTGCGATTTTCGATAAGTATATATTCTATTATCTAGACTAAAATTTCAGAATAAAAGTAGTCAGAATCCTATATTTAATACATCCCACCAATCTAAACTAATTTAAATAGTTATTAAATTAAACTTTAAGTTATCTAAAAAATTAATCTAATCTAATCTGACTTATAGCCTTCGCGCAGCAACTAATAAATTTATATATTATAATATATTTTAGCCGGCGGAGAAGAAATATTTACTAAATCTAGTTCTAGAAAAATATATTCTAATCTAAATTATTATTCTATACTAATAGTTTTAAGCTATAATTACAGTAAAAGTTATTTTATTAAAGATCTTATATATATACGTCAGACTGTGCTGTATAATCTAGATAATTCCGGCTTAGCTTTCTAGTATCTAATAAAATTTATATCTGTATTCTAATATATATTAGTATTAATTTTTACTTAGTACTTTATATAAGAGTTAACTTTATGCTATAATTCTAAAATATAGTAGCAAAGTTAATTTAGACTGATCTAAAAGATAAGATAAAGTCTAGAAGAGATCTAGCTATTTAAACTAAGCTATAATTTAAGAATTATCTATAAAAAGTAGTAATAAAAGAACAATGCGAGGATTGTAACTATAAACAAATAGATATTATAAATCTATAAGTAATTAGAAAGAGATAAAAAAAATTAGATAAATAGACTAGTTGTTTTTAGTTAGAGCTTATCTAGCTATTTCGTTCGCAGCAGGTTTCCGTCTAACTAATTTAAAGAATCCTAGTTTTAAAATAGTACTATAGCAGTCGCTTCGCGGATCCCAGGTATATATTCTCTTTTTCTAAATAAAAGATAGTATAATTATTTCTAAAAAGTTTTAATAAGATCGAAGTGCTTTTTATAGCGTGTCTATTTCTATAAATATATATCCGAACTATTCTATATTCTTTTATATCTTCTAGTTCTATTTGCTTATATTATAACCGGCATCTGTATATTATAAATAGTAAGTTCTTTATATCTATTACTATAGAGAGAATACAGATAATTAATAAGATTATTTTTAATTAAGAAAGAAATATTTAATTTATTTTTATTACCCTGCCGGCAAGAAGTCTATAATACTATAGATATTAAGAAATCCAGTACACTACTACTACTACTATCTATATAATAATATTAAATACTAAGATCTTTAAGAATCAGTTTTAAAAATAATAAAATAGATATCGGTATACTATTGCTTTAAATTCTATTTCTTTATTATAAAAACTATTAAATCCAAAAAGCACTGTGTACCAGTACTTCCGCTTGTTATTTCCTCGAAAAGCAAGCATACATCAAGATAGAGTGGCTAACGGCCAGGTCAGGTCAGGTTAATTAGAATTTTTATATCTGACCGCCAGGTTATAGTTAGATTAAGAAAATTTTTATATCTAACTACACTATAGCTAAAAACCAAACAGTTAACTATTTTAATTATTCTTAATACTAAGATCTATCTGCTATATCTTTTTAATTTTAGTATAGTTAAGATATATTTAAATTAAGCGGTTATTGACCTAACTATCTAAATTATTACTAAAAAATATATAAAAAAAAGCTTTTTAGATAAGATAAAAATAATTTAGAGAAGAAATAGTATTTTTATTATTAATATCTTTAAAAATAAATAAAAAAATCTTAGTAGTATTAATAAAATTCAGCTTTTAATAAATTAATAGCTATTATAATATAGAATATAAGAAAAAATATATAATTACAGCTCTATTTAGACTATATATATTAATTATAATATACTATATTACTAAAACTATATATTTATTTTTAATTAGACTATTAAAAATAATTATATAGTTTTAAGTCTAATTTT
>WOUI01000490.1:0-21975 GCA_012184565.1 Aspergillus floridensis | reverse complement strand
GGGCGCCGCCCGTTTTACCGTCGGCCCCACCCGCGATAGGGGCTGGAATCAGTCCCGTTTGTGCTTGATCAAGAGGAAGGGCCCCCCCCCCCCCCCCCCCTTCGCGCCGGTTTCGTGCCGAGTTCATCGCTAACGATGGCAGAAATCGTCGAGGAAGGCCCCATGTACGCCATGGAGGGGCCAAATGGCCGCTCATTCGCCACAAATCAGTACGCCGTGCTGGCCCACGGAAAGGCCGAGAAAAGCTTTCCTTTCATTGCGTGCTCGGACTCCCCATTCACAGAGGTTGGTATACTTAGTCTCGAGAGTTCTCGCCGACTTAGACTAACAATCCCCAGGCCGAGTTCAACCGCTACCGTCAGACCATGGCCATTGAAGACTGCAAGATGGCTACAAAGTCGCAGGTGGCCAGCAAAGTGGCGGACATCAACCGGTTACTGAACCACAAGTTCACCAACGAGGAGCTCAACGAGAAGCTACGCAAGCAAGGGTCGTTAGACACCAAGTCGCAATTCTTCAAGCGCGTCGACGTGGAGAAGCAGCTGAAACTGGCCAAAGCGGCGGGCGACGAGGCCGAGGCGGAGCGGCTGCAGAGCGAGCTGAACAGCATGGCGGCGCCCAAGGTCGCCCACGGCACCAGCCTGTCGCGGCCCCGCGCCGACAAGCCCTCCGAGCACGAGCGTCTGGCCGAGCTGAACCTGCGCAACCAGAAGCTCAACTACGAGAACGTCCGTCGCGCCCAGCTCGAGGAGCGGAAGGCCAGCCGCAAGGCCGCCGCGGCGGTGGCCCGTGGCGAGGCGACGCTCAACCCCTTCATGCGGGTACGCACCCAGGCCCGCACGCACTACGACGTCAACGGCAACACGATCCCGTCGCCCAACAAGCCCGGAGATGGCGGCAGCCAGGATACCTCGGCCTCGGGGACGCCATCCAAGGCCAGCACGCCCATCGCGGGCACCCCGCTCGGCGCCAGCCAGCGCAAAGCCATTAAGAGTGGTGCCATCCGCCATCGCAACATGGACGACGAGAACATCGCAGCGTTGGATATAGAATTGGATATCGAGATCTAGCTGTGCCATCCCAGCGAACACTGAGGATTTCCATCGACCGAGACTTTGCACGCAACCATCGAATGTGTGCCATCGATGCTCGCCATAGTATATTAAAGGGAGAAAAAACAGGGACAGGAACTTGGGATTTTCGAATGCATTCGAAAGCATTTACTACAGCGTCGGTTGTTTTATTTTCCTCTCTTTTCGAATTATTGTACACTTTCCCTTCATTTCCCTTCTCTCTTCCTTCCTTCCTTCGTCTTACTGTGCTAGGGAATTGGCGTTCATTGGCGTTCCAAATGAGAAAGAAATCCACACACGGCACGCGCTGTATTTTTAAAGCTCCCCATGCAATGCAATGCAAATAAATCAATCATGCCCATTGAACACCATCCTTCCTCAAAACAGTCGTGCGAAGATACTGCCCTGTACTTACTGAAGGTGTAGTAAGTTATAGTACAGACGTGAGCTGCGATAAGCGAACCAACCAAGTTAACTCGCATCACGTGCGATAACAACCCCCAACCCCCGACGCCAACGCGCGCGCGGCGCGTCTTCCTACCCTCCCTACCCGTCCGTCCGCCCGCAGAATCCATCTCCGCGGCGCCCTTGATTAACTTAACGCAACCACTTCAGCAACCAAGTTCTAGCTCCCCTTAATTCAAGACAAGCATCGCCCACGTTTCCCCCTTCGAAGTCCTCCAACTTGGAATTAGAGATGCTCAGCTCTACCCTTCCTCAAAAATAAAACGAAACGTCTATGATACCCCTGCCCGAAACCATACGATAATGTCCTCATCCACACCCTCCACACCGCGCTCGACGCGCGCCGCGTCCCCCGGCACCGACACCGAAATGCTCCTCACCCCCGGCCGGAAGATCAAAGCCATGCTTGCTGCGTTTGATAGCGATAGCGATTCCGATGATGAGGACAGGAACCGTAATAATGCTACGCAGAAAGGAATTGGGGCTGGGGGCGATCGCTCCACGACCAAGCTCAGCGACGCGTTGAAGAAGAGCTCGATTTCCTCGTTTGTTGCACCGATGGTTGACGTTGAGGATGGGGATGATGATGAGGAGGAGGAGGAGGAGATTGTGAGGCCTAAGGGGCGGATGGCGGCGCGGTTACAGGGTACTATTGGTCAATCGGGGACGACTGCGTTTGAAAGGGTTAAGAGGGCGTTACGGGATGAGGAGATGAAGGGACATGGTCATAAGGATGATGATGAGGACGAGAAGGACGACGACGACGACGACGACGACGACGATGATCTCCCGACGGCTGGTCCGAGACGGAGAGGGATTACCACCGTACTTCCCGAGCCTGCACTCGATGAAGATGATGAGGAGCCGCGGACCCGCGCTTACTCTCCGCTTTTCGTGTCGTCGCCTGTCAAGGGGCGGGATCATGTCGAGGACAATGCCAACACGACGGACGACGAGGACGAAGCACAGCAACCGAAGAAGAACGCCCGGTTCTTGGCTCTCGTGGCGCAGAAGCGCAAGGAGCGCGAGGCGAAGGAACAGGCTGAGGCGGAGAGACGGGCTGCTGCGCGGGCTGCGAGGCAGCAGGGACAATCTGATTCGGAGACGGTCTTGTCTGCGAGTGAGGGCGAGGGCGACGGTGCATCATCGGGCGCCGAAGCCACAGCCAAAAAGCAACAGCAGACGCGGCCTGCGGCGCGCAAGGCCAGCAAAAAGGCACTGGACGAGATGAACCGCGAGACGCAGCGGATGAGTCGCAACATGCAGCTAGCGCATCAGGCACAGACGAAGAAGAAGATTACCAAGGAGAGCTTCTTCGCGCGGTTCAACTTCGGACAGCCGGCTGTCCCCCAAGAATCTCTACCCCCAGCTGGCGAAACCTCATCTAGCGCGGCGGGCTCGCAGAATTCGTCGGATGTCGAGGCACAGAAGGACAAGGAAACGCCCCGGACGTCGCCGGTCTTGGGGCCGGCGGACAAGGTGTCTGCTACAGAGAAAACAAACGAGATTCCAGCTGAGCCCGAATTCCCGACGCTCGAGGAGATTCTCGCCAAACCACCGACGCAGCCTGAGGAACCGATTGCGGCTCGAATGGAGGTGGAGCCGACAGGTCAGAAAATAGCTGCAACAAACCTCAAAGAGAAGAAGGCCCTGAACCTGCCTGCGGTCCGCGTCAGGCTATCACGAGAAGAAGTGGCACGCCATCAGAAAAACGACTCGGACAGTGACCTGGAGATTGTTACATCGCCCGCCAAATGCCGCCGGATCGCAGCTTTCGAGAATCTCCCCGCCAAGAAACTACAGGAGTCGGCTTCAATGATCAAGTTGAAAGCTCTGGCGCACTTGACCTCGCCCAATCGCAAGTCCAAGGGCATGAACGGGGCTCAGCTCTCTGCCACGTTGCTCCTGAAGGCAAGACAGCAAGCTGCCAGGGAGCGACAGGAGAGGATCGAAGAGCTCAGAGCCAAGGGTATTCACATCGAGACGGCGGAAGAGCGCGCGGCCATGGAGGACGAGCTGGAGAACCTGGTCGAGAAGGCACGCATGGAAGCCGACGCAATTGCCAAGCAAGAACGCAAAGCTGCCAAGCGCGACGGCGACGACGATGACGAGGACGAGGACTTCGAATACTCGGGGTCAGAGGATGGGGAGAATGGCGAAGACGACGAAGACGAGGACATGGCAGACGCACAAGGAGGCGGCGATGGATTGGTCGACTCTGAAGCCGACGAAGGAGACGAATCGGAAGACGACAAGTCAGAAGTCATGTCGATCGAGGAGACGGATATTCCTACCCAGAGACGCAAGCGACAGACTCGGGTAATCAGCGACGACGAGGACGAGGACGAGGTGCAAGAGCCGAAAACCCCAGCCAAGCCCATCATCGGTGCCACCACTCCTGGAACCCGGTCTGTCGACCGGCCTCACCTCCCCGCGCAGAGCTCCAACGACCTGCTAAGCTTGACGCAAGCCTTTGCGGGCACCATAGCCGGAAGCCCCCAGCGCAGCCAACAGTCGCCTGCTCCCACACTGCCGAGCACTTTGCCCGAGCCTGGACTCCACGAGTCCGACTCCAATGTGATCATCAAGGACAGCCAGGTGCCCCGGGCCGAGTCTCATAACATCCTCACTCACTACGCTTCGTCCATCGCGCGGGTGTCCGAATCCCCGGCTCCACGCTCCGTCTCGAACTTCTCGCAGATCCCCGACCCGACGCAGGATGAAGGGTTCATTCTCTCGCCATTTGACCCGTCGAAGCGCTTCCTCGGCACGCCACAATCGACCATCGAAACCGTCATCGTGGACCAGAACCAGTCCCCAGCCCCCACGAGAAGCATGCGCCACTTGAAGCGTGGTGGCCGCACCGCCGACCTTTCCATGATCGAAGAACAAGAGGAAGACAACGGAGACTTCGAAATCAACGCCAATGCCTTCAACATCATGAAGGCGTCGAAGAAGAACAAGAAGCCTGCCGTCCTATTCGACAAGAGCAAGAGCAAGGCCAAGGACGTGGTGGAGGAAGCAGCCGAGGAGTCAGACGACGAATACGCCGGACTGGGCGGCGGAAGCGACGAGGACGACGATGACGAGGAGAACGCCTACGACCGAGCGATGATCAACGACCACAGCGGGGAGACAGTTGACGAGAAGCAGCTTGCTGCCTTGAACGCGTGAGTCTACCCTGCCCCCCCCCCTTCCCCCCCCCTTTTTTTTTTGCCGGTGAAACTGACCACGAACACACTAGCCACCACCAACGCACCACCGACGAAAAGCAAGTCGCCAAGCTCCTGAAGGATATTACCACGGGCGCCCTCCGGCGGCGCCGCGGCGCCAACGCAGACGACGAGTTCGACCTGGACGACTCGGACGACGAACTCCTGGCGCGGCGCCGCGAGAAGCAGCGTGAGTTCGCGCGGATGCGCAAGGCGCTTCTGGCCGACGAGAAGATGGGCGAGATTGCCGAGAACCCGAAGAAAGCGGCCTTCTTCCGGGCGGTAGAGGACCGCGACGACGACGACGACGACATGGGGCTGGAGTTTGAGGAGGAGGGGGAGGACGAGGAGAGTCAACAAGACAGCAACAACCCCCCTCAACCAGAACCCTCGGAATCGCAACCCGACAACACCACCAGCCCCGAAAACAACAACAAAAGAAAACGCCCCCTCAACCCCAGCACCGAATCCACCTACAACCGACCCCCGCCCCACCTCCGCCGCAAGCCCGCCTCCGCCATGTCCAAGAAGCCCGCGACGCTGGCCGAGATCCGCGAGACCCTGAGCTTCTTGACCGAGACGCACGAATACGATTCCTTCCACGAGGACGCCTCCCTGGACCACGAGCACGACCAGCCAGAAGAAACGGCCCTCGACCCCGCCGACTTCGCTTCCGACAACTCATCCGACGACGAACTCGCCGCCGTGGCCGGACCCAGCCAACAAAAGCCCCCACCAAACCTCCTCACCCACCACCCCCGCCGCACCCGCGGCCCCGTCGTCGACCGCCTCGCCCTCCTCCGCCAAGCGTCCAGCAACTCCGCCACCTCCTCAAATGCTGGAGGCAAACTCGCGTTCGCAACGGGCGATTCCCCAACCACCACCGCCAAGGACAGCGGCACTTTCGGCCTCGGCTTCAACCGCCCCCCGCCTTTACTCCGGCGCAGCACCACCGCCTCATCATCATCCTCCTCCTCCTCAGGAGCAGGAGCAGGAAGCCGACGGAGTAGCGCAGCGTCCGTGAACTCCGGCCACGGGGCAGTGAACCCAGCCGGAATCAAAAAAGCAGGGGGTAATGCCACCGCCTCCGTCAACGCGTACACGGCGGCGCGCGAGCGGGAACGCGAGAGGGAGCTGCGGATGCAACGCACCCGAACAGGGAGCGCGGCCGGGTCGAGGAAACTGACGGCGGCGCTGTTGGATCAGCGGACGGCGAATCGCTTGGGGGCTTTGGGGGCCGGGGGCCGGTGGGAGTAATCCCTTGACCCTTTTCCAGGGGTTGAGATTTGTTGGTTGTAGACGGGGATGATGTACTATACTATACTCTAGGGGGATGGGGAATGTGGTATGTGGTGAGGGGATGTGGGAAGTAGAAGTGAGAGGGAGGGGGTGATGTGATAAGTGTCGAGTGGGGAGGGTGGGGGGAAGGGGATGATAATGATACCTTGGTTTGATATATTGTTTGTTTGCGGTTTGTCAGCTTGTGATTGTTGGTATTTAGTGGGATGTGTTCGGAGGGGATTGGGGACTGGCGTTTGGAGTTTGGGAGGTACCTATGTAGTGAACTACCTAGATGTAACTGGGCCTGGGCTCGAGCTTGAGCTGGAATGTATCAGTTACTGTTGATTAATTTCTTGCTATTGTCTGGATGACATATACCCAAGTATACTCATTGACTTACCCTCAGGCCCAGCAACTCAATAGGTGGATTGTATGGTGGTTGGAGGTTTATTCTGGCTAGACTGATGGCTCTTCCCCCGATATAAATATGGGTACTAGGGCCGGAAAGCTATGCTCGAGGTATTTGACCTCACAGTGACAATGACTGTAAAGCGGCATATATACGGGTCTTCATGAGCAACGAGACTACAAACAAGAGAATCTGATCCCTGATATTACACCAAGTCACCAGTAGCACACTACATATAGCATGCCGGAGATTACTTTTCGACCAATGGAGTACGCCATATGCCCTTTGAAACGCCTTGAACCCAGTCAATCAGTCAGATAGACGAAATAAAAATTCAGAGGCTCGCCACCGCTGATTGATCATATTGTAAAGGCTGGGCCTGATACCGTGCCGACTACCGAGCCACGTGCGACGGACTAGACCGAACATGCTCGTGATTTCAACGCTGCGTGTGTTGCGGTCGTCCTAGGCTTGCAGCATGTAGAGATGTATGTCTGTAGCCCATCTGTCCCCATGCTTCCACGGTCGTGGATTGTTGATGACAAGGATAATTTGCATAATGGAACCGAGTCTTCAGTCGAGATGTATCGGTGTTAAGCTGGAGCATGCTAACCACGAATGGAGAGCGAGTCCTGCAGATTGATGACGTCGACACGAGTCGTGATTTGGATAAAAACATCCGAGGCGCATCACTTCTCATTGATGGAGTGTTTATCCATAGCAGCTATCAGACTCTGCAGCCCGTGAGCCAGGTGCTGAGGACCCGCAGCGGCGGCGCTCTGTTCCTCGGACTTCGGGACATGATACACAACATAGTCCGCCGCCAAGGACCTCACGTCCGTCGCCGTCCATCGGTTCGTGTTCAGCTGTTGCATGACGGCTCGGACCTTGGGGGAGATGAGGAATGGGTCGGGTTTGGTCGCCTGGAGGACTAATTCGATGGTTCGGAGGAAGGCGGTGCACAGGCGGCCCCATCCGAGACTCATGTGCCAGAGCCCGACCACGCAGCTCTCCAAGACGAGGCTCCACTTCGGGTCTTGAGGGCGCAGTTGGGAGACCGAATGTACGCCCGCCGCACAAAAGTAGTGGAGCATGACGACCGGCAAGGACTTGAATCCATGGCAAGTCTGGAACAGCAGGATGAGAGATCCGATGGACCCCATGGCTTGTAATTTGGCATCCTGGGTGTCAAACTCCGTCTCAAATGGATTGTTCGTCGGATTAGAATAGAGATTAAAGATCTCGCATAATGAGACCACTGTCGCGTGATAGTACATGCTGTCATCACATGGTAAGTAAAAGCATGAACGGAGAAGCGTATCGAGACTGACTGTAACGTGAGAATATGGGGCGACGTATTCTCATCGGGGGTGATGGTGGAAGGTAAACTGGCCCGCCAGTTCAGGAGCTTCCCATAGAGCTGGAAGCCGTACTCCCAGTCCTGTTGATCCAGAGGTGAGTCTGGAAATCTCAACGCAAAAGCCGCTATGTCATTGACGATCATCACGAGACCGCCTCGAGCTCTCGCGGCCGTATGCACAAACGGCCTGAAAATAGGGGTGAGGAACGGGTATGGACTCCATTCGTCGCCATCGTCTAGTGCCGCCGCTTCGGCCGCTGAGAACCTGACAGACGGTGGCCGCTTCCACGCCGCTTCCTTCCGATACACTTGCGCAGCCAGTCTGTAGTGCGTCAGCATGTGTGTGGGGGGGAATTTGGAGCAGGAACGTACGCCTGAACATCAAATACAGCCCATGCGACTAGTTTATGACACCTGTGAAGCGACTCGACATCCTCGTCGGCATTGTCGTCAAGGAAAGAAGGACGCTCCTCATGCAGCCTTAAACCAAGGCATAACGTAGCGCCGTGCATGATGTATCGTGTGCCCATTCGGTCCAGCCCAAAGGTGCAACACAGCAAGCCAATTATGACACTAGATTGTGCTGTAGGAAGACAGGTGATTTCTTTCTCGACATTCCAAAGCCGTTGCAAGGCCGAATATATCTTCTGGCCCAAAACCTTCTCCTCCCGTCGATCCGTGAGTCGCGCCAGATGGTAAGAGAAACTCTAGCATCCAGGTTAGTCGGGGTTACCCATGCGAAACATAACAGGACCGGAAGAGCGATTACACAGCCGAAGAATAGAAGCGCGTGGACCAGCAGAGGTGAGCAGAACCCCGTCTGACCGCGCTCCAGGTCGCGAAGAAACAGCTCCTGGTCGATGAGGTGCCACGTCGGGTTGTCCCAGGTGAAGTACAGAGACAGAAGATGGCTAGCCGTGGTATTGTCAACCAGGTCAGTCCAGTGACCGATGTTGGTGGTTTGGATCGGGGGACAATCCTGCAGAGGTTGAGTTGCGCTGGCACGATTGGAGGCCAGGGTTAGGTGCATACGGGCCAATGAGATGCCCGGGAGTGGCTGTGGCAGATGTTGATCCGATAGCGATCGGGCGGTCATCAGCGTGGAGAATGCATCGGTGTTCCCTTGAAGGTGTTTCTGCGACTTTAAGCAAATGTGTATCTCGACGAGTGCGGGAGGCCACTCACACTGATGATTTCTTCAATGGGTTTGATGTCCTGGCGGGCAGTTTCGGAGATGATCTCCCGCAACAAAGACTCATATGCTGTGACTTGGGAGCGAGCCGAATCCAGCTCCAGCTGCTGGCGCTCACGCTTTGACCCCGCATAGTTACAGTCCAGCGCAAGACGACTACATTGCCTACACACGGGCTTGCGACCGTCACACTTGGTCTTCCTGGCCCGGCAGGCCACGCACGCACGGGCAGTGCGCTGCTGATTGCTTTTGAGTGTTGGAGCGACAAGCCGGGGGATGGGTACTTTGGCCTTTTGCGTGGCAGCAGGAATGAGGCCTTTTACGGGGTCATCGGCCGCCCCGGGATCAGCGGGCTCCTGCATGTCAATGTCACAACCATGAAGGGAAGCGGAGAAGCGGAGGCATATAAAGGAGATGAAGAAATGGGAGGCGAACAAGGAAAAGAAGAAAGGGAACCTCGAAAAGGCATCAAAAGTTGAATGATAATAATGGCAACTTTACACCCTGGCATCCAGAACCGACGCCAAAACCGGATGGATGATTTAACACATGCCAAGACATGCCGGACCCCCGAATGGAGAAAAAAAAAAAAAAAAAAAAACCCTGCAATGGCTCAAAGGTGCGGATTGAAATAGCTGCCGCATGCAAGAGCAACTTCAATTTGCTGACGGCCAAAGGAGGAGTTTTCCATATTGAAAACTGGCCAATTCGGTCCACACATACCACACTGTAACCAGCTGCTCGGGTCCCAACAATTACCTTCTTGGCAAAGATCCATCGATGACGTCCTCGGCTTAGGTGCCCGCATTCAGTTCGGGGTTTGCTTTTTTGGGTGTTCGCGTCGTGCCATGGAGGCAGACATCGTCTCTGTAAGTAAGGACGAGAAAATAGTCTTCCCCTTGGACAACCCTTCCCTTCAAGCTTGACGGTGTATTCATGACTCGTGAAGCTCATCTAGACCAAGCGTGTCAGCTCAAGGTTGATAGAGATACCCCGGATCGTACCTCAGATCACAATCTGCCAAGTTGCCCTGAGATCGTCTCCACAGGATTAATGCTCCCACTAAGATAGGACAATGGAAGTTAAGCCCAGTCAGCATAGGTTGTGAAGAGTATACCTGGACTTGACATGCCACTACTCAACGAGGAGTGGTTGAGCAAACCTCTGTGGCCCACCGGCTGCAAGGGTAAAATTACCACTGCCTCGCTCTTTCCCCTTTACAAGGCCATCACCCTCAACGAAGTAGTGTGATGCTGAAGTAAACCCAAGCGAATTGAAACCTATCGCGGATAGCCACGCGACTAGTGCTTCAGGAGCCAAAATACTACCTAGTAGCCTTGTCCTTCCCGCCGAATGATTCCACTTGAGCTCCTTGACCAGTCGGTATTTTTTGCCGTAATTTGTTGAGAGTTGTCAGATGTCTTGGCGAGAAGCTACTTCGGAACTATCAACTGCCAGCCAGGTCCAATGAAATGGCAGGGAAAAAATGTCCTTGGGTCCAGGCGGATAAACCTCGCTAATGACTCGCTCAGTGTAGCAGTGCAAAAGTGGCAGTGGGTGTTGGAGAGACTTCGAGGCACCGTCCGTGAGTCCGAGTCTTGAGAGACTCCTGCCTATTTAGTTCTTAGGGCCGACATCAACGGCTGGATCCACCACTCAGTATGGCACTATATAAGCCTAATCGGGGTGTTCGTCAGCTAAAATCTCTTCTCAAGAAGTACGAGTACGTTCCAAGGGTGCAAGAGTGGGGGTGCTACCCCGACCGGCAGTAGTATGGCGGTTGTAGCCGCATGGCCTATTGTCACAAGGGAAAGGTAAAAGAGGCCTCGGTGTAACTAAGTGTAACTAACCATTTCAAGTATATTTAGCCTCTGCGTGTAGATATACTCCGTATGTTTTAGAGAGTTGAGTACTGTACACGTATCGCGGTCCGGATGATGTTGCGAATGGTTTGGCGGTGTGCCGCAGAGGCTACACAACCACACACGGTGGAACATAGCAGCGAGACTCGATTGACCATCGAGACTATGATCATTGCAAAATTGAACGTGAATTTAGTCCCCAACAATGCAGCAAGGTCTTTGACGAAGATGAACGAGGCGTGAGTCGGGTTGTCTGGAGTAGAAGAGGAGAGTGAGAGAGGAGAGGTGGATGGGAAGTAGACGAAGATGGAGGGAGAACAAAGTTGAGAAGTATAGATTATTGATTTTTATTGTTATTATTTGACATATTAACTGCCAGTTTCCAACCCAATCTCAACTGGAAAGCAACGCTTGAAGAGAATGCATAAAAGCCGAAATAAGCTAAAAACCAAACATATATATATCACTTATGTCGATATTTGAGGCTTTGGAGGAGAGGTGCTGGAACGTATCCTTGATCCTTCAGTGGTTGGTTGGTTGCTTGAACTGGCTACGTTCCCGGAGGTAAACAAGATGAAGAGGCCTTTGGAGTCACGTGGCCGGATTGCTTAGGAACGCCGACAATTTAGCAGCCTGAGTATATATTAGTCCAGAAACCCTTGTAAATTTCTTATTATAGTAGAATTCCGACTATACAATTAAAAAGCTTAAGTGTAGACCCACTTGCCCACCAGGACTCTGTCTAAGAGCGCAATGATTTAGCATTTTCAACCCCGCTACAGAAAAGGGCACCTCAGCACGATGACTCGACGGCGCACTCTACAGCGTAGCACGTTGGCAGCCAAGCGAGCTGGAAGTAGGCAGTTGAGAATCAACTGATTTTGCCTGAAATCGGTAAGCATGTGCACCATCGTGGTTGTTGAGGAGTAGTGGCTTTGCAGATTAGCTTATAAATAAATGCCCAAGGTCTACGCGGTGTAAGCATTCGCTGATCCAAGAAAATAAGAAATAATCCACTGTTTCAACGTCTCCTCCTCTGGAAGAGTTGATTTACACGAATTGGCAGGTATGTTGCTTCGCGATATAATTCCTCTGACGCGGCCCCAGAGGGTGGTTTGCGGAAGTTCAAAAACGCGCGCTGCTTCCCGTAATGACGGAACTCGATCATTCGTGAACGCCTCAATAGCTACGAGAATCCTGCCTTTCTGCTCCTCGCGTTTTTGTTGACGATATAGTCATTTTGGTGGTTGATTTACGTCTGTAGAAGCGAAGGGCGGTAGCAATGCCCCAAAGCAGAAGACGGTGAGTACAACAACTACACAAGTTGACATTCTATAAGAGCTATAGGTAGATGGAAGGGACTATAAGTACTCAGGACGGAGAACTAAATAGTCCTATGATTTACTATAGGATATGATGTGCCGGTCACCAATTTGAGACACTTTGTACATTTGTCAAGCTCGCATGTGTCCTCTTCAGAACTGAATCCTGGAAAGGCAGCGAAGTCTACCTGTTACCAAACTGTTTTTTTCGTTTATGGGAACAATGGTTTTCTCTTGATTCGTGCACTCCCTACGTTCGCAGCCCAAGATCTCTACCCTTGACATATCACAATTTGGCGCCCGCAGAGATTCCATCCAGTTCCGCCTTGATCTGTAACGCCAGGATCCGGGAAAACGACCGACACCATCCGAAAGTTCCCCCCATATACCAGAAATTCGGATGACCACTAGGGCGCCACATCTATAGAAGGAGAAAAAAGAGAAAGAAGAGGTTAATCAAAAATGAGAGCAAATATCAAGAGGCAGAGGAGTGGGGGGGGGGGGGGCATACAGCGTTGATCTCTCCCTGGCCATCCAGGTCCCATTCCTCCCCCAACCGGTCCGCCACACGGTCACCGAAGATCTTGCGGGCGGTCGATTTCATCCGCTCGTAGCCCGTGGCGAAGACCACAATATCGGCTTCGACTTTAGTGTCATTATCGAGGATCAAGCCGTCCGAGGTGAACTGGCGGATGCCGCCGGGGCACTGGTGGAGGGCTATCTTCCGGTCAACAATCAGCTGGCTTCCGCCGCGATCGACGTAGTAGCCGCCGCCACGCGTGAGCCACTTGCGAATCATGCCGCTCCCGTCGTTGCAGAAGTCGAGCTTGAAGCCGGCGGCAGTCAGCTGAGTGAGCAGCTCCCGCTCCCGGATGGCAAGCTGGCGGGTGGTCTGCACGCTCAGCGCGAACTGCACCGGGAGAGGCAGGCTGTGCGAGTACAGATCAGCATCCTCGAGCGGGGGACCCCCCTCGGTGTAGAGGTTGTTCAGGATCGAAAGGCCGTCGCGCGTCACGTAGGTGCCGCCGCGCTGTATCATATGCACTTTAGCGCCATACTGGTGGTAGTCTTCGCAGATGTCGTGGCCGCTGTTTCCGGACCCGACCACCACCACCTTCTTGGTGTGCACGTCGGTCACCGCCGAAGCGTCTTTGTGCTGGCTGGCGTGGTAGACGGTTCCCTCGAACTGATCGCGGCCGGGCAGATCCGGGATGATCCCATGCCCCGCAAGCCCCGTCGCCAGCACCACATGCCGCGGGTGGAGAAGGCGTGGTTCCTCGCTGCCGCCGCGGTGCACCTCCACAGTCCAGCTCCGGGTGCCCTCGTCGAAGGTGGTCTGTCCGATCCGGGAGTTCATCCAGACGTTCAGTTCCATGAGGTTCACGTAGGTCTCGAAAAAGTCGGCCATCTTGTCCTTGGGGGTGAAGGTTGGCCATGTTGGGGGAAAGGGCACAAACGGCATATGTCGGAAATGGATGGGATCGTGCATGACCAAAGTCTGAATTCTCCTCAAAATTTATCACTAGGAGCTTAGCAATCCCGTGACTTCGTGCAGAAGCCAGTCAATTGGCTCCAAAGGGGGGGGGATGCGGGGGAACCTGGAAGACCAACTCGATATCTCTGTCTCCAACTGTCTCCAACCCTCTGACCATGATCCAGGATCAAATGCGAGACCCCCAACGCTCGGAGTCGCGCACCAAGGCTCAGCCCGGCCTGTCCTGTATATTATATGAGAAGGCTTTCAAAGCTAGATCACTCGATGTAACATCGGAAAGGAAAAGAGCAAGAAGGAAGTCCTACCAGCCCCTATAATAACCACCTGCGGGTCCTCTGGCATCGACAATTCCATCGCCCGCTTCTCAGACCATGTTTCGTCCTTATTCGTCCCGTGCTGGCCGTAGGGTCGATGGCCAAACGCTGCCTCCGGCGTCCCCTTCAATTCTTGCAGGGTGAAACTCACCGCGTACGCCTCCCACCGTCCCTCCTCCTCCCCAGGCACAAGGCGCACGATGCCAGATCCCCCCCCGATGGTGGTCTGGAAGTCGAACATGGACTCAATCCAGTAAAGGGTCGGAGAGATGCGCTTCAGCCCGGGCTGAAAGGAGCCCTCAGCTCGCGGGGCAATCTGCAGCATCTGTCTAGTTTCAAGTCCATGGGCCAGGTATTCGAGAATACAGCACCGACCCGCGATCGTTTGCAGATCCCAGGAGAAAACCAGCATGTCCCGAAGCCAACTGTCCGCCCGGAACAGAGATGGTGTCCCCGCACCGAAGATGGGTTGGGGCTCCGTGACGAGCTGGAAGAAGTCATTTAGCCAGTCACTCACGATGGAGCGGGCGAGATCCGGAGAGGGTTCGCGATGCTTCTCCAATGGGGTAAACTCCGGCAGGGTGATCGTGTGTGGTTCGATGGAACCCATGGCTGCTCAGATGTTGTTATTAATAAAAGAACGACAACTTGAGATGAAAGAAGCGGGGATTTCTTCTGGTTAGGGTAAGACATTTAAATTTATAACTGCCTGTGATGATGTGTATGTGTATATCTAATTCCCACCAAAACAGCAACTCGACCGCCACATGACCAATCCATCACCCCCTTGCTGAATGATTCCCGTTGGTTTATGATTGGAACACTGAGTTGATTACACCCATAGTCAAGATGTGTATTCTCTCAATAGGTCAAGCCTTATCTATGGCGCGCGATTTGCGGCAGTCTTGTGGTGCTTCAGTAATGCCACAGCATATTTACAACAGGCGTCTGGGTCAAAGGACGATGCATGGGCTACGCCCAATGATTCGACCGCTTCGCGTGCGGAATGATTGAATACTGGCTATGGTGACATCGTGTTGGTGAGGACGATTTGACGCCCAAAAAAAAAATAAGCGGTCTGCAGTGATGATCTCGGTTTTGATGTAGGACTTGGATTCCGAGCACAGATCAGCTACTATAGGCAAGGGCTGGATTGTACGCTTAGCTGAAGTCAAGGTATGTATCCACACGTTGCTCACAGATAGTGCTAAAGAGGCGGTGTAAAGTTGACTTCGCAGGTCTGCATGCATCAAACATGTCAGAATGTCACGAATGTTTGTTTGGCGGTCATCGAGCTGATCCCCAGTGACATGCATTACTACGTTCCATGCATTGGCCCGTGCATTGGCCCATGCAGTGGCCAAAGATGTGGTTACGAAGCGGGCACTCCAGTAACCTGGACTTCATTCTCCGAACGGCAAGTCACTTCGGACCCTGTTAAGTAAGGCCCTGACTGTCGCTGATTTCAAAAGAGAAAATGATTTTCACCAGAGTCTTCCATCGGAGTCTGCTAAATCTCCTCTTCCCTGAATAGGATCCAGGTGCTTTCATCCTTGCCCACCATGACCATCTCTTCTGAGTCTTCCGCGAGACCTCCCTTTGCCCTCCATCGGGTTGCGGCCACCAAAACCTCGGTCGACGAGATCGTCCAGCTCCTCACGTACCATGGCGGGGTGATCGTCGAGGGTCTCATGGCAGAGGCGGACCTCGACCAGGTGGCGCAGGAGATCCGGCCGCATTTCACCAAGCCATGGGAGCACGACGCCATGTTCTCGCCCAAAACGCGGGTGGTGTGCTCACTACCAAGCAAGTCCCCTGCCTTTGTAGAGAAGGTGTTTGGGAACCCGGTGTACGCGGCGGTGTGCGACCGGCTACTGACCTCGCACTGCAAGCTGTGGTTCGGCAGCGAGGACCACCACTGCCACGAGTTCTCTTCGCCGCCCATATATAACATGTCCGTTGCCTTCTCCACCCTTCCCGGTAACGCGCCTCAGAAGATCCACCGCGATGACATGGACCACCACCAGCGCCGGCCTGCCATCACCCCCGAGGAATACACCTTGGACCGGGACTGTATCGTCAACATGTTTGTGGCCGAGACCCGCACGACCGTCGAGAACGGCGCCACCCGCTTCTGCCCCGGCTCGCACCTCACCGAGACCCTGGAGCGGCCTGACGAGAGCCAGGCTGTGCCTGTCCTGATGAACCGCGGCGATGTCTTCTTCCTGTTGGGGAGTGCCTACCACGCCGCATCCCAGAACATGTCCACCGACGAGGAACGGGTGGTGTACTCGGTCTTTATGATTCGCTCCTTCTTGCGACAGGTTCGTTTTCTCCGCCGGCAAACATCATTATCCTAGATCTTGTTTTGCGCTAACCTTCACCCCTCCCCCGCAAAATGGATGTGGTGACCAGACCGAAAATATCTACCTGACCCTTCCCCTCGAAGATGTGAAGAGGTTCTCACCATACCTTCAGAAACGCCTGGGATTCAGCTGCGGCAGTCCGATCTGTGGTCACATCGACCTCAAAGATCCCCGCATTGTGCTGGGGTTGCCCGAGCCGAGTGAGATGCAAGCGTTCTATGACTGACCGGTTAATGCCATTCTCCCGTGCCCGCAAATCTACAGGTGATTTGTGTTGTACGAAGCTTGAAGGAGAAGAGGGGGATCTACCATCTATGGTCGAGAAACGGGAACCCTATCGACAACAAGGATCATGAGTCTGTTACAGATCGCTCCCGCGAAGGGGAAGCGCAATTTCCCCCTAAGCTAGTCCCAGTTCCGACTTTCTCGATGACAATTTCAAAGTTGCTTTTCCAATCAGCTGTGTGCTCCTCGCCAGTAGATGTGATCCAATCCTAGACCGTGTACAAGTAGCCTAGGAGTGCTCCTCAGTTCAACTCCTACACACCGGCCGGTATGACGACGTATAGGTTGTGTGCGCGGCCATATTATTCGCATTCGTAAAGGATTGACGTCTAGAGCTTCCTGTGCATAATGGTGCGGCATTTTCGGGACGCATCTTCGCACTGAAATCGAATCTCACATCGCCTGAGCTGTTTTGGATCTGGCCTACAGTACCTCTTTGACAAAAGTTCACCGGTAGATTTTCTCCCTTCATATACATCACAACTCAACTTAGCATCATATACAGCGAAAATGCTATATACGGCGAAAAAGGGATCATAGAAGGATCAGAAAGACATTGTCTTGGGATCCGAGAGACGGTTGGAGATGGTTTCTTATCACACCGTGGCACATGTTGATCAAGTGTTAGATGATGGTGGTCATGGTCCGGGAGAAAGTGCTTAACCCTATTCTCATCTAGCCAATTCGCTTCACAAGTAGTCTCATCAATACATCCTAGTAAAAGGCCTGCAGTTGACTTGGCTCAGGAAGGTTCAAAATCTGCCTGGGGTCTTTCAGGTCGATCCACCCGCAAAGGGGACTGCTTGCACTAAAGCCAAGCCGCTTTTGCATCCAAGGAGAGTATTCGCGTAACCGTTCCAACGGTAGCGAGAGGAAGAGGTTTTCAGTCTGCATCTCGACAGTCATGAATTTTGCAAACTTGAGGGCCATGAACAGAGGTTCACCTACCTGACGGTATGTAGATTTGATGGTGAAAACGGTATAGACGATTCGTTCCTCCGCTTCGCTCACGTTCTGGGAAGCAGCATGGTAGCATGAGGCAAGCATAATAAAGGCATCCCCCGGCTCTAGCTCGATATAGACCTCTTTGGTGGGGTCAGGCTGGTCAAGGTGGTGTTGAAGGTGAGACCCGGGGATCCATCTCGTGGCTCCATTCTGCTTGGTCGTCCGGCTGGCTGCCACAAACATGGTAACCACATGGTCTCTGCCAATGGGATATTGGCCCAGATCGCAGGCCAGTCGCTCACCGTGATGGTCCATGTCGTCGCGGTGCAACGGCTGCGGCGTATTGCCCGGTAGGGTGGAAAAGGCGACAGAGGCGTTGTAGATGGGCGGGGAGGCGAACTTGAAATATCGATCCCCATACCAGGCCTCGTGGTAGGCGGTGAGAAGCTCGTCGCAGACCGCGGTGTAGATGTGGTTGCCAAAGATTCTCTCCGTAAACGCACGGGACTTGCTGGGGATCGAGCACACAGTCCGGGTCTTCTCAGAGAACAGCCCGTCATCACATCCTCTTTGGAAGTAAGGCCTGATTTCACCTCCAACCTGCTGAAGATCTTCCTCACTTATCAAACCTCGAACAACCACTCCTCCATGGTGCTTCATCAGACTGGTAATCTCCTCAATCGGCGCAGCCGCATCCACACTGCGGAGGCCAAATTCTGGCTCAGGAGTCACGGCTGTCATTATCAACGAATCGCAGAGTAACCAGACATGCACTGTGCAAGGGCCAAATTAGAGAGCTAGCTGACTGTGTCCATAGAAAGGACTAGGAGGGGTCTTTCCCTTGGATCGGAATGAACCCTCTTATTTTATACTGCCTACGGGGTATGACTGACGGACGTGCCTGTCTCATGAGTTGTCAGGGAATCGCGCTCACCGTGCTTGGTGTTTGTCAATCATCGAAATGTCTTGGGCCGTTTTCCGTGATTGAGTCTTAAGACCACTGCCGATCAAATATGGCGTACGCTTATCTTCACCAACTTGAGCCCAGGTTAGCAAGCCGGGGCAGCAAGGGGTAGGAAGGGCGCAGATCCCGCCGCTCGATGCAAGGGATGAAGGAATGCCGTTGCCCTGAATCAACCAGCAGGCCCGAGGAAATCCAATATTGCTGCTGAAAGATGGCAAGAGGAAAGGGATTGACCCTGTGCGTGGTATACCCTGCTATGCAACACTAAGTTACCTCTCGAAAAATGCCGTAAGGGGGATTCGGCAGGGACAAAGCGGCCACGATGGCTGAATGACGAACTTTATGCGTAGCGGAACAATTGGCATACAAATACATGCAACTATACTTACAAATCACGAAAGGCCGACGAACAATTTGCCAGGTACTGGACTAATATGGGACATTCAACAGACCTGGAGGTCAGCAATGATGTGGACACAGATTCAGCTGCCTCTCCGTTCCAGCAAGAACTAAAAGGTCCGTTGGAGCCGTTCAGACTGTCTCTGGTGCTAAGCGGGCTGTACATCTCGATTTTCTGTATGGGCTTGGTAAGTGCACGGCGCAAATACTCAAGTGCTGCATTGCTGCATTGCACCCCCCGCTAACCAAGAACCTCCTTCCCTTACCAGGACAACACGATCATCGCGACTGCAATTCCAGAGATAACGAATCATTTCCACTCCCTTGAAGATGTCGGGTGGTACGGAAGCTCGTACATGTTGGCCACGAGCGCAATTTGTCTGCCGTATGGGAGGTTGTATACTTTCATTACGAACAAATGGGTCTATCTCACTTCCCTCTGTCTGTTCGAACTCGGATCCCTGTTATGTGGAGCTGCCCCTTCTTCGGTAGCTTTACTCGTCGGAAGAGCGATTGCTGGCTTGGGCGCCGGAGGGCTGCTGCCCGGATCCCTACTTCTGATCACCCAGAGCGTCTCAGAGGAAACGCGACCATTCTGGTCTGGTCTGCTGGTCAGTGTGTATGGTGTTGCTAGTGTTGCTGGCCCCCTGTAAGCTAGGCCATGTCCTGGAAACGTCTATGCCGTAAGTCGTGTATTAACGGTCTCTAGCATCGGAGGGATTCTCACCGACCAAGCTTCGTGGCGTTGGTGTTTCTATATCAATCTCCCTTGTGGCGCGGTCACGGCCCTTCTAGTTGTCTTTTGTGTCAGAAGCCAGCCAGTGCCTCAGACTGATCGACAAGGCGGCCTCTGGTCCAGATTTCAACAACTCGACCTTCCGGGCAATCTCGTGTTTACTTCATTCGCCATCTGTTTACTACTTGCGCTAGAATGGGGAGGAAGCAAGTATCCGTGGAGTGAACCACGTATCATCGCCCTCTTATTGGTGAGCGGTGCGCTATTTCTGGTCTTCCTGGCCATTCAACACTGGCAAAAGGACAATGCCACTGTTCCGATCGACTTGATCAAACGCAGATGTGTCTGGGGGTCAGTTCTATTTAGTCTGTGTATTCCGGGCATATTCTCGGTTTTCACCTATTATGTGAGTGTCCCACGACATGCGATCTCTTCCCGTCTAACGTTGGCCTTTCAACCCAGTTACCGATTTGGTTCCAGTCAGTGAAGAATGCCACTGCCACCCTGTCCGGCGTGATGAACATCCCGCTGCTTCTGGGAACAGTCATCGTGGGCGTTCTCATCAGCCTGGCCCTCACCCGTTTTCGATGCTTTGCCCCGTTCCTCCTCGGGTCCTCCGTCGTATTGAGTGTTGGCTCGGGCCTCATGACTACCCTGGATGTGAACGCTGGCCATCCAAAGTGGATCGGGTACCAAGCCCTGGTTGGCATCGGGTTGGGGCTCGGCCAACAACTCCCCGTTGTGATTGTATCAACGCTGCTGGACCCAGTCGATATTCCCACCGGAACGGTGCTCATTACGTTTGTGCAACTGTTGAGCGGTGCGATCTTTGTCTCTGTGGCACAGAATATCTTTCAAGGCCAGCTGGTATCTTCTCTCCAGGTGAACGGGTCTGGGAGCGAGATAGATGTGCGCCAGGTACTTGCTCTGGGGATTAATGGCTTCCGCCAGCACTATTCTGGCGATGAGCTGGGCATCATCGTGCAGAGCTATAATGATGCGGTCACCCGTGTCTTCTACGTCCCAGTTGGGCTTTCGGTTCTTTCCGTTGTCACAGCTGGAATTATCGGATGGGGTCGAGCCAGGAATAATTGACGTGACTAATTCGCAAGTGTGCCCATTATATCTAGCTCACTCTGTCTCAGATATGAGATGCCTCATAACTGCCAGAATGAACCTATGGCCGATATTTTTTTTTGTTTTTATTTTCTCTTTTTTTTTTCTCTGTCAGATTGATAACTAGACTTGAATACCACTCCTCTATACCCTTAATACCACCTTCAGCCCTACACCTCCTCATGACATCCACCCGTACCTTGATCCCCTTCGGATAGTATCCCCACCTCGCAGGGAGCTCACCCGGCTGTCTGTGAGCATTGAAATAGCCCGGCGGTCAGGTCTGCGCGTACTGCAGCCTCACCGCACTTGCTTTTGTCTGCCTGACTCAGATCTCCGCCCCCAACGAGTATGTCGTGCGTGGAAAGCATACCGTTGCTTCGAGGAATGGCAGGTAGACCGGAGACTCAATGTCACATACCACGCCTAATTATACGGAGACCCGCCGCACACCCGTCCCAGGTTAGTTTCTATGCTTCCTGGTAAATCATTCGAAATAATTCGCCCTGCCTGCTCTTGAGGAGAAGCCGGGGGAGTGGGGTGGGGGATACACGCACCGGGATACTGGTTCCAATACCAAGTTCCTCCACATTCGGCACCTTTCTCGATGATGACGAAGTCATTGATCCCTTGGCTTTTGAGCTTGACGGCGTTCACGAGACCGGAGAAGCCGCCCCCGATGATGACGACTTTTGCCTCGGTGGTTATGGGCGGGCGAGTCTGCATCATGCAGGAGGCAAGGGAAAAGCGATATGTCATACCAGGACTGCATGGAACATCACAGGCTCAGGTATGTATCCACACGTGCATTGCGGGCTACTTGCACCTACACCGAAGGTTTCCAAAATGGACTGGGTATGATAAGGGATAAGGTTGCAGCCGAGCGGAAGAGGCTCGAATCTACCTCGAATCTATCTGTACCGGTAATTGCCTCAGCATGCAGCAAGGGGGAACATATGAAGTGGCGGCGGCAGATGAGTGCCATCCTTACCTAGAAGTACGCAAGGGGTGTTCCTGGCAAGAATCTGATCTACCCTAGCTCGGTATCATCGTGTCCAGCTTAGTGACAGTTCTCACTGGAGTGTCTTGCCTCTCCCTCCCCTTTCAACCCCCCCCCCCCCCCCCCCCCCCCCCCCCCCCCCCCCCCGCCCCCCCCCCCCCCCCCCCCCCCCCCCCCCC
>WOUI01000489.1:0-22107 GCA_012184565.1 Aspergillus floridensis | reverse complement strand
CCACCCCTCCCCCAAAAAAACGGAGGGCGAAGGCTGCTGCCCCGAGGTTTGGCCCCCCCCCCCCCCCCCCCCCCCCACCCACACTCCTCACATACATAACTATAGCACTCGCGGGTACTGATCATTAGAACCATGGATACAGCCGTGTGGAGGTGCTAGAGAGGAAGGTCGAACAGCTGATGTCGCAGCTGGTTGCCTTGACTCAACCGAACAGACACACATCGTCGGACGATACGTCGACTACTACGCCCACCACCACCCACGATGGGGTATCATCTCGGGATGCGAATGCAGATGTAGATCTGGGTTCGACAGACCTTGCCGCAATGCTAGACGCGGCCAAAGACGCCTCGCACGGTCTCGATCCGCCGACCGGCTCTGCGTTGGCGGGCCAGCCGTCCCTCGTTGAGCGAGGGCTCTTGAGTGCAGCCGAGGCGGAGCGTTTGGTCACGACCTTCCAGCGCGACTTCGTGCTCACCTTCCCCTTTGTCGTGCTCGCCCACGGCGAGACAGCCGCTTGCCTCCGGGTCCGCGAGCCGTTCCTGTTCTTGTGCGTCGTGGCCGCGACCATCGGCAGTGCGCATCCACTGCGCAAGGCTGTCGCCGCGGAGATCATGAAGCACGTCACTTGCAGGGTCGTGGAACACTCCGAGCGGAATCTCGAGTTGCTCCGCGGTCTGTTGGTGCACTGCGCATGGTATTCGTACCCGGCAGAGAAGAACCATCCGCGACTATTGTTGTTGATTCAGTTTTGTGTTTCGATGGTGCATGATCTGGGACTGCACAGGAAGCCGGCCCTAAGTGCCGATGAGCAGCGGGCGCTGCTCGGTACGTTCTGGGTATCGGTTGGGTGAGCTTGTCTGCGCTGGTTGAATGCTCTCTTTTCGGCTGACTATGCGTTACATCAGTGTCTGTAGCACGCTCGACCGCCCCATTACCATGAAGCATAATAGTCGAACCGAGGAGTGCCTCGCGGGGTTAGCATCTGCCGAGCATCTGTCGGATCGGTGGATTGCGCCGTTTACCCGCCTAGAGTCCTTCTTGCTAACAATGGATGAAGTTTACGCTTCGGTACAAGCAAGCGGTGGAAGTATGCTTGTCCAAGTTATGCGCGGCGCTCTACGGCGGCAATTTGATAGCCTGAGCGCGGGCATAGAAAAGGATCTCTCAAGCTACCCTTCATCGACAGGTGCGTCTCATATGTCTTTCGGGGGTAGTTCGATGGAAATTGACACAGACCTCCGATCACAGCGAATGCAATCCGCATTGAGATCAAACATGCCGAGCTGCGGCTCGAGGAACTATCTCTGCGGGAGGACCTGTGGACCGCCGAGCCCGCCAGCGCAGTCCGGACGACGATGCTGATGGACCTCATCCAGCGAAGCAAGGAGCTCATCCGCATGGTCAGCCAGCTGCCCGTGTCGGAGATCGCCCAGGTGAACATCGCAACAACTGCTCATGTATGCGCCGCCGTCGGCTACGTGCCCACCGCCGTCTTTACCCTACTGCGGCTCATCACTACCACTACCCCCGGTGGCCCCACCAACAACGACTCCGCCATAGAAACCCAGGTGCAGGCCGTCGTCGACGCAGCCGACTATCCCAATCTCGTCACTGAGCTCGCCAACGCGCTGGACACGCAGTTCGAGGGCATGTCGACGGCAGCCAAGGAGGCGGACGTCACGGGCAGCCTGTGCTTGAAAATGCGGCTGCTCGCCCGCTGCTACCCCTACCAGATCCGGGCTGTCGTGGGCAGTGCGACTGTGCCTTCTAACCAGCCCGCAGTCTCGAGGCAGGATCTGTCGATGATGGCGGTTGACGCCGCCAATGAGGCTACCATGCCACCACCACCACCACCACCCCAGATCTGGCCGTCGGTCTACGGCGACCACAACTTGAATGATATCTTCCCCGTGGATGACATCCAGTGGGATGCCCTGTTGAGCAATTTTACGGGATTTGGCTGAGGGCTAGCCGAGCCGGATTTTGTGATTTCTCTGGGTTATGTGCTTCGGGCCTTGATTACTGTGTGGATACACTACACCTGCTCAGTTCTATATGCATAAGAATAAAGCCTACGTGGATCGAGACATGTTGTAGGAGGTTACGAGATCCCCGGTCGTGGGATGATACCCGGTGGGAACGGGTGGAACGGGTGGGACGGATCCTCCGGCGCGGGTGACCGGGTGGAATGGAGTTGAGTTGGTTGGCAGTTTGAAGATATCGGGGATGGATTTCAAATGGCACTGTGGAGATTATGCATCCACTTCACTACTCGTAAATCTAGACGATGGCACACAGTGTGCTCTTGAAATTTTCAAGGAGTGTTTAGGAAATACCTTTGCTGATTTGCGGTCTACAATATTCCAGGCTGCTGGCTCATCTACCACAGTGCGGCATCAGGTCGGACCTAGAAGTGGTAAGGTTGTAAGACCACGTGCTCAAGTGGTCCTAGTAAATAGTCCGCAATGTCTATGCAACAGATTGGGCAAGGATTCGGAATTTGAACCATCAAGAGCCTAAGCTAGGTAGAGATTCACTAAAGCATATAATCTACAGAGCCATGTGGGTAGGCTGATTTCACCATTACGAAAGCAATGAGAGTGTGGATGACTGTGTGGATTCTGTGCTAGCTAGCTAAAGCTATTGACATCGAAATCTGAAAGAAGTCTCATGAAACTTCTTCCAGGGTGGGTTGTTGTTACGACGAAGGCAAGAAAGATGGGAGCCAACGCCCTTACGACATTACTTACTAGCTAATCTGAGCAGGACATTCAGCCGCCTCTAAGGGAGTCCTTCGAACTTTCCTCCATAACAGGCGTCAAGAGTGTGAGACCCCCTCCCACCGCAGGCTGCACTAGCTGCTCTCCCCGCCGTGGATCGTAACAGGACAAGTCCCTGGCAGGCCTAATCCAGTCCAATTGGCAGCGATGGAAATTGAATGGCTACGGAGCTTCGAATTCCCATCAGCCAGGTCCAATGAATTTCGACATCGAAATAGGCCACTCAGGTTGCAATTCAGATTCATCGCCTCATGTGTCAAGTGACTGTCGTGCTCGACTATGCACATCTCGTAATACCTGGACCGAGCAAGTATATCTTGTACCTTGAGGGCACTTCGCTTTTGCTCCGGACTCCAAGAAGCGAACCCAGCTAAGCGAACCCAGCTAAGCTGGGGAGCGGATCGCCCGGATTGTAGCTGGTAGGGTTTGCTAAGAACCTGGGGAATTGTGCTTGGAGAAACAGGGGGAGGATCGCGGCGGACCGCCAGCCGATTATTCCAAGAATTCTTGTGGGGTCAGTGGCCGAAACGAGAACATTGTCAAGCGATAGGCCTGGATGCCATAAGGTGGGCTTGGAGACCTTCAGAATGCGGTGATCCGAGCATAAAATAGGTAAGATGATCGACATGCTCTCAAGCAAGTCCTGGCCCTCTGTGTCCGGAAGGTCGGGGTTTTCGTGCATTGTGGATTGTAGTTCGCCGTCATCCTTTTGATATGTTTGCTTTGTTCTTGTCTTTAACTGAGTTGACGATGATGCAAATTCTGCGAGGGATGACCCTAGAACAGCAATTAAGAGATGTTGGGGATTTCAGGGTGAACCAAAAGGGGCGGGGATAGACCCACTAACAGGGGCCGGAAGTGCCTGAATTCCGGGATGATTCAACACCACCCTGCTTTGAGCGCGCATTACACAACGGTCCGACGCAGAAAGAGTCTGCGCTGTCTAGCGCGTCCGAGACGGGATGATACCTCAGGTTAGCAGGCTCAGAGCCCCGGAGGTAGAGTGCCCCATCGGCCGGAAACTCCAGACAGGCAAGCTCCTTTTCCATAGCGACGACCTTTTCGATGATACTGTACCGTTGCAGAGTGCTCAGCCCCTCCCAGATCCCATTCAAGGCGACCCCGGGAGTCTTCTCCATGATGATATATTCCGACCCGATTTCGTTTGCCGAGTCTGCGTTCCACGCAAGGACGCGTGGAACCGGCAGGGACGTCGACTGACGCACTTGAAAGGGGACCTCAGCAAAAGGGACCTATATTGCGTTGCGGGAGGAAAGAGCAGACAGAATTTGAGCGTCGCCACTTCGGAGGCGGCCGCGAAGCAATCTGATCCAGCAATTGTCCGAGGTGTCTTCACAAGAACTTCACGCCCATCATCCATGGTAAGCAGGAAGGCCCTGTGGGACTTTCCTTCGATTATATCCACACATCTACAATTGAAAGACCCGTCGTCAAGCAGGGATGAAGCCAAACGACACACTCTGGTGATATCGGCCTTGGAAGGCATGATTGAGTCCGATTCTTTGGCGGTCGTCAAGTGCGCTGGTAAAGAGAAGCGAGCACAACGAGCCCAGGCTAAGCCAGGTGGATTCGATCGCTGCAGTACAGGCCGCCGAATGCGCCTCAGCATAGTGTACTCTCATCGAGAAGTAATGCCCGGCCTTAGGAGAAGATTGCAGTGCTTTGCTTACTTTGTAGGCCGTGAGGATTATTCCATTCAGCAAATTACTAGCAAAAGGATTAGATAGGACTAGATAGGGAGAAGGGAAGAGAGGAGGAGCGGGGGTGCGCAGGAACAAAGAAACAAGAGCAACAACGAAACAGGGGGTCTAGATCATGTGACATGTGTTCAACACGATGGGTTCAGCACATGAGTACTGTGGTTATACAATATCTAGTATAGCAAAGAGCAAAAAATACCTACTACTAGTAATCACTTATCCGAAAGAAAATGGTCGATGATGGTGATAACACCACTCACTCCTACTACTAGCTAGTTACCACTCCACAGCTGTCTCCAACATACGTGGCACTCCGTCTATAAGTGACAGCACCCCCTTATCAGATGGAGGCTACCCGTAATCAAAATCTCAGCCCCTGGCTCCTTCAAAGCTCCATTGTGAATCTCTTTGACATAGTCAACGGCATCCTCAATCGAGGGCAGCCACGCCACCTCCGAGTCAGGATCCAGTTCTTTCCAGACTGTCGCTAACTTCTTCTGTAGGATCAATCTCTGAAGTGCATCGGGATTGACATTGTGGTTGATCAACTCTTCTTAGGACCATGCTTGTTAGCGTCGTTTGTTGCAAAGTCCTGCCTGCCCAACGGGAGAGCTCATTCACATACCCAGATTGCAAGACTGGTCTTTGTATGTGCTAATCGCACAGAAAACCGCGTATTGAAAGACAACACCAAGCTTGGTGTATATGATACGATGGACAGTTCTTAATAGCGCGACAGGATCCCTCGATGACTGCTGCTGGTTGAAGATGAGCACCCGCGGCAGGTTTCTGGTCCCTGACACCCGTCCAAACCAAGAGCAGGCGACTTCAAGGCTCTCGTGGATGTGAGCACCATCCAGATACTAATGCTGCTGACCCGTGACCAAGGTCTGGCATTTCCCTTTCCAATCCAGGTTCTCAAGCCCTTTGGCCAAAGAAAGCAGGAAGTCTGTCGGACTCGCAGCAATCATCAGCGGCGGCAATCCCGAGCCTTGTGAGCACGGTTACCGCCAACCTGACAGCGAGAGAAGCATTTTGCCTTTGAAAATGCTCTGCAGGCTTGATGTCAAGGCCGTGGGCCGCATCGAGTTTTTCAATAATGTTAAGGTGAGTTCCCCTTTCGATGGCTCGTTCCTGCAGCGCATCCATCGCCTGTGGGACCTGAGGTACCGTGAAGGCCGGACGGCCCTTCTTGAGAATTCCTGCTTTATGCCACGCGATCTGACCGATCGTATTGCCGAGCGCATTGACATGGTCGATGCCGAGGGAGCTGATCCCCGTAATAGAGACTAAATGTCTCACCACCTGCCAAGAGGCTGTTAGCTCTGTCTCTTCACCCGTACACGACCTTACGCCAATGGCAAGTCTAGCTCGAATTCATTAAACTACAAGGATACCAGCGTTGAATTGTGAAGCTGCCGCTGACAGTTCGATGGAAGGGCTGCCCTTCGTCCTTAAAGAAATTGAGTCATGCATTGTTGGCTTGCGGTTGCCTTCCCGCAATAGAACTTATTATACCACTTCGTTCAAGTTATCTGAGGAGTCATAATCAGGCTTGTAGTCGCCCCTTCGCAGTGGTATGTAGCTGGCTAATTTTCTTGAAGCGCATCGTTGAACTCCGGTTGGGTCCATGTACTCCCTGGATTCGGTCTCTCAACGCCCTGTATCTGTAGATCCCACAGGCGCTACGTCAATTAGTACTATACATCGATCACTCTCCAAAAGAATAATAAACTCACCCAATCCATGTTCGTAGGCGTATCCAGCATATCGCCGATGACGTCCAGAGAAGCATAGCCCGGAGTTACGCCGTCCATTGGCTGGAAGTCTAGCACATCTAGCGAGTTTGCACCCTCCAATTGCCAGCTTCCGTATGCCGGGGGATAAGCTACATTGTTCTGTCAGAGCAATTTTCAGGACCCAGGAGCTCCTGGCGTACTCACCTGAGATGCTTGGCTGCTGCTGCTGCTGCTGATCCTCCTGCCCCGGACGCTGCTGCTTCACCCAACGAAGCATGATTGTCATTGCGGCATACCCCAGCTGCGCATCTGCTGACCGTCGACGCATCTTATCGAATATCTCATGCGACATCTCCAACGCCGACAACAGCTCCTCCTGACCCCGAACCACCACCGCGAGGTCATCATTCGTGCCTCCTCCGAGCGGCAGCGTCACTGTGCGCTGATGTGACAGTTCCAGACAAATGATCATGGCTGCAAGCAGATAGTCTGCATATTGCAGCGCGTTGGGGAACAGTCTATCCCGGTATAACAGCCCCCCTGGCTGTGTTTCACGATGAATATCTGCTTGGTGGCGAAGAATATTCTTCGAGGAGCTCATGCAAACCCACCGCGAGTAGGCATATCGGAGGTTGTTGTGGTCTTCGCTCAGATACCTCCGGTGCAACACACATCGCGCCTTCAGGTACAGTAGCTCCACAGTGTATCGCCGGAAGATGAGATCGGAGGGATCCGCAATGCACTGGTTGACAGGACGCATCTTGAAAGTGGAAGGCACCTGATCGTGTGCTTCGTCAAGTTGACGGTCGAGAGCCTGGGTCACCTCGTAGGTAATGAGCTCGCGCGAATATGCCAGATCTGAGATTTTGCCGAATATAGTCATGATGCGTGACTTGGCACGGGTGTAGGACATCAACGTGAAGTTTTCATCAGGGCGAGAAGGGGGTAGTTCCTCGGTGCTCTCATCGAAGTCCTTGTCGGATATGTTGCGGGGTAATTCCACGTCATGTTGCCAGTCTTGAATTGTTCTGGGGACGCCAACCTGGAAACTAATCAAAGTGTCCAGTTGACGGAGAATGGTCCAGACGCGTCGACGCATCTCGCCATCAAAGGCCGACATGTCGGGAAAATGCTTGGGGTCTCGATGGTAACCTGCTCGGATGGCCAGGCGGATTGTGATACCGAGGAGAAAGGAAACCCCGACTTGTGCGTCGTCACTCTGAAGGAACTCGCTCATTGTGTAGAGAAACAGTGCCTCGACTTTGTACCTGGCAGGCGCGGTGTAATTCGACTGAACAAGACATTGTGCTGTGAGCTTGCGGAACGAATTCTGGGCCTCAGCAGGGTCCTGGGGTGATAGGGGCGTCGGATCTCCGCTCCGCTGATTGTAGGCAAGCGCCATTGCGATGCAGGCAGATAACAGAGCTAGCCATGGCAAGGAGACTTCATGCGGGCGGTCCCAAAACTTATTGTACTGCTGCTGTCAGTTGCAATAGTAAGCAGAACTTCGCCTCCCGAGTACTTACCTCTTTTTGAAACGTTGGAATGTGCGTGATGCCTGGAAGCCAAGTATCAGTATGGCTGCTCAATGCTCTGGATATATTGAAAGAGCAAAGAACCCACTGATCACAGGCTCTTTGCTATTGAGCCACTGCGCCACCAGGCGATCAGTCACCGGCCGCGGCGGTATTTGTGCCAGCAGTTCCTCCTTTCGGAGGGGTTTGTGCAATCCTAAGAGTAAAGTTGGTGCAGTCACGCTCTTTGTATCATGCTGAGCAAGCTCATCTTCCGAGTGGACATCTTGCTCGCGCAAATACTCCCTCACTTCGCTGATCTACCCAACAATTAGCTGCGTCTTACTCAAAGAGGCGAGGAAAAGACAACAGACTATCGCTAGAAAACAAATTACATACCTCCTCCAGTACAGCTCTCCAGTGAGCCCCATCAACGTACCTCGTTCCAGCTTCTTGGGCCACAAGCTTCCCCGGGGGGTCAGACGGCGATGCCTCAGGTGTTAGAGGATGGGGCCTTGGCACCAGCCCCAACGGTGATATACGCTGACTCTCATCAGTCCCAGTATCATCCGTATGGATCCAGGTCGAGTTCGCAAAGGGTGCATCTCCTGCGTTGGTCGATTCCAAACCGGCGAAGTTCACCTCCCCTCGCCCGGTTCCCGCGCCATCCGCATTTGTCTCTGTGGGCTGCTCCAGCATCTTCTGCTGCGTTAGTGATAATATCAGATTCTCTAGGTGTTGCAACCGATCTTGGACATGTGTGGGACTCGCGCGCCCTTGCGAGGTCTTGCCTCGCGGTCCGCGGCCGACAAAGGTGCAGGAGCTGGCCTCGCCGCGCTTCCTGCAGTTGGTGCAGGGGTGGACGCGGCAGCATTTCAATCTGTGGAAGGCATTAGTGACCTTTCATGAGAATACAAAGTCTCAAAGAACAGATGTGGAAGCCATCGTTGGGGCACTTGCTTGCGCGCTCTACATGCTGTACAAGATAGTTGAACGCGGGTGCGTTTGGTCTCTCGGACGGGGAGAGCGTCATGTAGGTCTGTCATTTTGAGCGGCGGTTCTTTTGCAGGAAGTATTTATAATAAGTTTAAGAAAAGTATTTCTTTTAAAGTAAGGTTCCCTGTGCGACATGTACACATCTTCCGGTAGGATGATGATGAGGTGAGCTTGTGATGACGAAGTGGGTGGCTTGCGCTCTTGCCATCGATAACTAACCCGACGTTTATCTCCGCAATAAGTCCGATATACTCGTATGCTCGTTCTATACATGGTTTGCCCACGCTACAAAAGCTTGGGGGGAAAAGTCGACTGATCACTACGGTAAATATTTCAATTGTGGTTCTATACATGGGATAAGAGAAGGGAGTCTAAAAATGAGGGAACCTCTCTTATTAATTCTACTTACTGATTCCATCGTCCCTTGGAGAAGTCTTTCGATATATTTTGTTGTGAGACGTAAAGCTGGTGCTAAGTTACCGTTGGGAGAACATGCAGAGATCAACCATGTTAAGATCAATGACTCGCCCATCTAGCATGAGAAGAGACACCAAGAATGAAAATAAATTCGATGGAAATATATATTTTTTTTTTATCAATGTACAGTAGCTGAATGACCATATACTACTGCAGTAGGTAGCAACTATAAACCGCGGAACAAAATCCGCCTCGGAAGCGGACCAAACGGGCAAATTGTAGGTACAGCGCCCCAAAAAAAAAGCACCGATGCGCCGCGACCCATCCTCAACTTTCTCGTCCATCGCGCCACAGTCCATAATCAATTGATTCCACCAACCTCCAGAACAACAAGATGCGCATATCACTCCTAACCACCACGCGGCACCTCAAGCCCACCCCTCGCCAGTTACTAATTCGAGGCATCCAACAACCACTATCAACACTGACCACACATCCTCTCCGTACCACCACAACGACGACTACACAACCCGGCAACACCAACACCCTCACAAACCATCCCCGATCATCCCACCCCACAAATCAACAACAACGTCGAACCTTTCTCTCCTCATTCCTCCCGGGCAGCGGCTCCAATGGCTCCGATAACGATTCCTCCTCCCGCACCCGCCGCCTAACCGCCACCCGCACTCTCCCCTACTCGCCCGCCCCTCTCTTTGAAGTCATCTCCGACGTGCAGTCCTACTCCTCGTTCCTCCCATTTCTCACCGCCAGCACCGTCACCCACCGCGATCCCACGACACGGTACCCGACGCGCGCCTTTCTGACGGTGGGCTACGGCCCGCTCAGCGAGACCTTCACCTCGAAGGTGGATTGTGATCCGCAACGGTTGACGGTCACGGCGCAGAGTGGGGCGCGGTTTGGCGTGGCGAAGAAGGATGGGCAGGCTGTGAGTTCCGGAGGAGGAGGTGGGTTTGGGTTCCCCGGGGCGGAGGAAGGCATCTTCGAGTATTTGAGTACCAAGTGGGAGTTGGCGGATGTCACTGCGGAGATGGGTGGAGGAAAGAGCATGACCAGGGTGCATTTGGAGATTGGGTTCGAGTTCAAGAATCAGTGGCATGCTACCATGATGAGTGCGGTTGAGGGCCAAATGGCTGGGGTCATGATAGAGGCGTTTGAGAAGAGGATGGGGGAGGTGGTTGGACGGTGATACTTGCTGATACCAGGATCTCATGACGATACTAGACACATATAGAAGAGAGGGTGTTCATGCTCACAATAAGATATAATCAAGGGAGACTCTCTTTTGTCTATATTCCAAGGGAAAATGCTTGTACTTGATTAGACCATAAATGCCAGAGAGAAAAAAAAGGAAAGAAAGAGAACCCATGTGTATAATACAATTTATCAAACCATCATCCGAACGGGGGGAAAAGGAAGAAACTACGACATCATGCCCAGACTGCGGCCCCAGGCGGTGTTATTGTTGCGCACCCCCCGGTTGACGCTGATCTTGTTGTAGTTGTCAGCCACCACCTCCCAGTTGATCCGGTCCCACCACCGCTCCAGGTACTCCTCCTTGCCGGCGATACCGTAATCCATCATCCACACGTGCTCCCAGGTGTTGACACACAAGATAGGCTGTACATCAATGGCTCCAGGAGCCATGCTCTTCTGGTTGGGCGCGTGAGCGCCCATCGCGCCGGCGTACTGGTTGCCCAGTGGGGTGTCGGGCGTATGGGTGGCCATGTCAACGCCTTGGCGGCGCGAGTGCGCGGCAGGGTAAGGAGAGCCGGCGTTGTACGTGCAGAAAACGTGCATCATCCCCTCGCGCTCCAGGTTCTTGGCTAGCCAGACAAAACCGGGACCGAACATCGCGTTGGCCGTGGCCAGGAAATCGAGCTTCAGTGACTCGACCGACGAGCACGTTTCTGTGATGTCTTTCTCGAGCTTCTCGGGCATCTCGGTTTTGCGGGGGGACTGTTTGTTATGCGATTAGGCTTTGTGTTTGTTTGTGCTAAGGACGGATTCGCTCAAGGTCTGGGTCGTACCAGGCAGTTGAAGAAGAAGTGGTTATTGTGAGCCATTGAGGCATAGTTGAAGACGGAGGCCATCTCCGGACGCCGGGAGTACTTGACCAGCAGTTCTCCGGGCTTCGCATCGGCATCGATGGTGTCTATTGATCCGGATATTTATTAGAGTCCGGGCGTGTTTCATGGGCCGAGCAAGGTCCGCGGAGCTGGCACTCACCCTGCGTCAACAGGTTCAGCTTGTCGACAAGGAGGGTTTGGTATTGCGTCCAGGAGAAGTCGAACGCCTCTGGTGACATGAAATCCGAGATACCGCTGCTCCGGTATTCCCCTTCGTAGGCGAGGGTAGGCACACGGTGGATTGCACGGCTCTGGATGCGTGGGAGCGCGGAGACGGGCTTCTGTCCGCACTGTTAGTTAAGGCGCCCAATCAGCCGGAGAGACAGAAAAGAGCTCACCGCAGTGAGGGAGGAGGCTGCACGCAGCGCAGACTGCGGCCGGAGGAGTCGGTTCAGCATGATGATCTGGGGGGGAGTAATATGTTAAGGGAGGTCGTGCTTGACACAAGCAGCAGCAATTCCAAACCGCAGAATTTCCTCCGCTCCAGATTGAGAGATTACCTTTTTCGGCTTAGACCAAATGAGGTAAGCAGGCGCCAACATCGGCCAATCAGCGGGCCGCGATTTACTTCTGCATCAAACCGCCCAGCTTGAAACAACAACATTCAAATAGAAAAGTACACACTGCCTACGCGCCGGACTTCCTGGTGATCTGCAACAGTCAATCAGACTTCTCATCCAGTCCGAGCCCAAAGGCCCCGTTATGGCGCCTAGATTTCTCTTCATCATTAGCCCGTCGGCCATGAGCCCCACGTTTCGTCGCTATTCTGGGACTCGGCGCCTGCTACCTACAGTCCTGGATTCTTTGATCCTGATAGTATGATGCGTGCAGAAAGGTTTGGGCAGCATTTCGCGAGCAACGGGAGGGAGATCTTCTTCAGGACTTGCTTCTTCCTGCAAGACACTTTGAAGCGCTCTTTGTCTGGTACTGGCTCGTCTCGTCGTTTCTTCCACTCTCAAACCCATTGTCTCAGACACTTTCTTTCATTGAAGCACAACACTCTTTGACTCACCATCCGACCCTTGCCCAGCCGATATACTAGCAAAAGTCCTCATACTCTCCTTTCTTGACTCTTCTCTCATTGCATCCTATTGCAAAAAGTTCTACCAGGTTCTCTCTCGTGCCGACCATCACGATGATCACGCACAAGGGCAACTCGTCTCGACTACTACTATTATTCGCGTTGCTCGCTTCAACGATATCGCCAACGCAGGCCGTTGGCATCCTGCTGCCACGAAGCAGCGATACCTGTCCCAGCGACTACACACAATGCTCCAGTAGCGGTCTTCCCAGTACCTTCTGCTGCCCCAGCAGCTCCACCTGCATCAGTCTCGACGACGCCAGCTCCGCCATCTGCTGCCCAGCTGGGCAGAGCTGCGACTACATCGAGCCCATCACCTGCGACGTACAGCTCCAGAACGCGACTGCTCACCCCAAGAACAGCGTGCACACCACCCGCCTCGATGATAGCCTGGCCAAATGTGGCTCGAAATGCTGTCCCTTCGGCTATACCTGCACGGGGGACTCGCTCTGCAGCATGGACACATCCACCGCATCGACTGCAACAGCATCCAGCGCCACCTCCTCAACCTCCTCCTCCACCACATCCTCCTCCTCCTCATCCTCCCTTGCAACCGCCATCTCCGCCACAGACCCCCGCGTCTCCACCTCCTCAGCCGCAGACAACACAAACACCACCAGCGCAACAGCAACAACAACACAGCTAAAATGCCCACAGTACCCCACAGCAGCTGTCCTCGCCGGCTTCTTCCCCGGCGCCCTCCTCGGCGTAACCGCCACCCTCCTCTCCCTCCTACTGTACCGCCACCACCGCCGCAAGAACCTGCCCCCATCCGCCAAGATTGCCCAATTCACCCACCGCTCCTCCAAGGGCACCCTCATCGGGATCTCCTCGCCCATGCCCTCAGAGGAGACAGCCTACCGCACCGACTTCCTCCTCCGGCGGACGCAATCCCGAGCCTCGAAGGCCACAACCACCGGCTCCCGGTCCCGGTCGCGGTCCCGATCTCGCTCCATGATCCAGAAGACCGGCGGCCGGGTCCGGAGTCTGTTCAACCCCCACAATCCCGTGTACCAGCGGGAGGGTACCACCGCTAGGGGGGCTGGCGTTGAGACGGCGCTGCTGCCCGAGAAAGGCGGAGGGAGCCGAGTCCCCGTGCCGGTGCCGCCGTTGCCGCTCAACATCAACGGGAACCTCGTGGTGAAGCAGACCCAGCAGGACGGGAAAGGTGGCGTGGCGACCTACAGCTCGCCGCCGGTGATCCCGGCGTTGCCCCGGACGGAGAGTATTCGGGTGTATACGCCGCCGGGCGTGTTTGCGACCACAGGGGTCCTGAAGCCGGACGCGTATCCGACGAATCCCAGGGCCATGGAGGCGTTTTCGGAGGACCAAAAGGGCTCGGGTGGTGGTGGTGGTGGGCTGAGTAGAGGGAATTCGAGGTTGGGGTCGCAGCGGAGGTAGATAGTTTCATGGTTGTATGTTTGAGTGTATGCATGTATACTGTTGAGTTTGTGGTGGTATCTGAGTATAGCGTTTTTCTTATCTGGATTTTGGCCTTGGGCCTGTCTTCGGACCGGTATGCGTTGTTGCATGGTTATGCCCCTTGCATGACTTAATCTTAATAATTCTGGTTGTATGTTCTTAGCGAATTCTTGCTTCTATGTTGGTACGTTTTGCTCAAAAAGAAAAAGAGGGAAAAAAACATGATTGAATAAGACTAGATACTGTACAAGTTTGCGTGATTCAATTAGCCGTCCTGGCCTTCCGCAAGGCGATGGCCTTCTTGACCTCCTTCAGCAAGCCTACAATGAGGGGAACGCCAATGGGGCCCAATAGAGGCAGATACACGGCCACCTTGTGCTCATCCGGGAAGTACATTTGGCCCACCATGCTCTTCTCGAAGAAGCTGCGCTCCGCTTCCGTCTCGGCGATTCGTGCATCCGCTAGCGCGGCCTGGAATCGCCCCCGTCGGAGATGCTCACAGGCCGAGGTCAGATGCGAGAGCGTCGTCGCCACGGAGGCAGCCACGGTAGCAGGGATGGGGATGGAGGGAAGTGACTCGGTGAGACGGGCGAGGGAGCCCATGGTAGAGGATGCAGAGAGGAGCAGACTAGCGGCCCGGATGCGGGTGAGTGTCTGTAGTCGCAAAGGCAGCGCAGCCGGGGTGGAAGGGGCGCCGAGAAGAGTGAGGAGTTGGTGGGAAAAGGTCAGGAAGGGGGCCTGAAGCGAGTCGCGCGATAAATGCTGAAGTTGGGTGCCGTTGGAAGGGTTGAGAAGAACAACACCGCCCCATTGAGGCACGACCCAGCTTGTCGCCAGACTGTCCTTGACCACCAAGGGGGATTGCGCTGCATCAGGCACATACAAAATGAAGTTGATGGTTGGGCCCGGGCCGATGCTGGGGCTGAGAGGCCATTCGGCCGCGTTGATGAACGCGCTGAGGTCTTCGGGCTTCAGGGTCCAAGCTGCGTGGCTTTCGTCGTACTCGGGCGCCGGAGCTGTGGGTGCAAAAGTCGCGTATAGCTGAACTTGGGTGTCGACAGTGAAATTGCTGATTGGAGAGAAGGCCTGCAGCACTGGGGTGATATAGTCGTGGACAGCGGCCTGAATGTCCCACGAGGAGGGCTCTGTGCCGGGAGTGAACAAGGAAAAGGCGAGGTGATAGGTATCGGCGTATTTCATCGAGCGTCGAAGGCGCTTGGCTATACTATCCGCGAGCTGAGGGGATACGGAGGAAAGCATCGCCGAGGGCGGCTGAGTGGTGGCTGCCGCACTTGATGCATGGTTGTTCGACAGGATTTGCGCGATGATGGCCTTCTCTTCCGTGAACAACTGCTGAAGTTCACCCGCGATGTAAGCGGACAACGGTGGGTTTGATGATGATAGGGGCGGTATTTGGGTTGGTGAGTAAAAGACGTCGAGCTGGGTGATATCGTGCTGGAGTTCGGACTTTGGGTTGATTAGATCGTCTTGTGGTATGAGGCGCACTGTCAAGGCCGTGTCTGCCGGTCCATCCAGAGGCTCGTCAGCGTTATCGTTCGATAGCTTCAGCCGCAGATGATGTGCGGAGAACTCATTTAAGTCATCGAGGGTATGCTGTGTCATGCGGAGCAAGTGCTGGGCCTCTGCGTCAGGTAGGTGAGGCGTCTCGACTCGAATTTCAAGCGGGAACACAGGACGACAGGTCTAGATTTGAGGAGGCACCAGTCAGCCAGGTATGCATCTTAACGGCCAGGAATTACATACCTTTCCATCGGCCCAATCAACCATTTCCGGAATGGGCAAGGAAGCTCGATAAATCGACGTGGTCTTCCACCAGATCGGGAATCCCAGAAAAACAATCACCGCCCAGAAGGCTGCAATGACCTTGAATCGCGTCCGAATAGCCTCTGGCTTCTCCGGGGGCGGCGGACGCGGCGAGGGAGTGCTGACGGTCATGGTATAATCGGGGTGGGCATCGACGGTCTGTGACGACGACAGGTCTTCATTCTTGGCGATCATGACCAGGACATACTTTGAGGAGGGCGACGTAGCCTGGTACAGGACCAGGTGGGAGAGATTGGGAGGGGAGTTGGAGTTGGTTGGAGTTGATTGCAGGCTGGAGTTGCGGAGAGGTGGGCGGAAGGCGGAGAGGGGGCCACCAGTTGGCGGCGGTCACAAGGACTACGATGTAACACGTCCACCACGAAACGCATGGCTACGTACTAGGAGATCTTGTTTGGTTCAAATCACATCATATTGGGTATCTATCCAATGCGCCGATCCATGCAAGAAACTACAAGACAATAATCCCACCGCTAATACTCCTTTTCGAAGATCTTCTGAATGGGCTTGGCGGCCTGCCAGGGGTTAGCAACATCGTCCGAAACTCACTAGGACAGAGACTTACGTCAATAAAGCGCTCCAAATCCTGGTCGAGACTGGCCAGATCCTCCTTGCGTTTGTTGTTTTCCGCAATCAAAGCCTGTTTCCGCTTCAGAAGCTCTTGTCGCGCCTGCTCCAGCTTCTCCCGTTCGGCATGTTCGTGGTTGATGCGAGCGATCATGAGATCGTGTTCGTCCGATTCACGATGCTCGGGGTGCAACGCCAGGAATTCTTCGAGCGGGATCAATGGAAGGGCAAGGTATTTGTGACTGCGATAGTGAGGTCAGCATCCGGCGAGTTCTTTTGGTGGCTACGCCGGGACATACTCATAAGACTCGCACGCAGCGATTTCCCCTGTCAGATGTCGTTGTTCGTAGTAGAGATTCTGAAGTTGCAGGTGTAAGCGGTCAATTTCCTGGCGAGCCTCTGCGGTCGCCTGCTTCGTCTCTCGGACGCGTAGAATAGCATCGCGGTTGAGCCCGCGCAGGCGAGCCAGAAGAGCGAACAGCTGCTTCTGCTCCTTGGACGCAGCTAGGGCGCGTTCTTCGGAGTCAGAGTAGGGGTTAGCCGACGGGTCGAGCACGGCGAGCAATTGCATGCATTGGTCGCGGGTTTCGGCGCTCAAATTGAGCACCGGCAGCAGGGACGGGTTGACGACAATGTCCCGAATGGCCATGGTGAGGGAATTGCTGTGCGCCAGGTGAAAGGAACAGCTGGCTACCACTGCAAAAGCGAAGTACGGTTGGGTGGTTCGTCGAAGGGTGGCTGGTGGCGAGAGCGATAAGAATGAGCCAACGTGGAGGCAAGCCGGGCGCTGATGGGCTGAAGTGAAGACTGACAGCAGGAAGGCGGCGAATAGAAGAACCAATCCTTGGATGAACAAGGATACGGAGTAGTTCTTAGCAGTTCAGCCTTAAAAAGTGGATATTTGCTAAGTAAGAGTACTAAGTAGTTAAGTAGTAATTGAAGGGTTGGCGGGGAGGGGGAAAAGAGAGATTATTGATGGGATTAATATTGTTCGGGTTCCCCCTCTTCTAACTACTTCTTCTGCTTCTTCTTCCCCTTCTTCTTCTACTCTTCTCTTCCCTTTCTCTCCTCTAATCGGTTCCCTAAATACCTAATTCCCTCTCCTCCTAAAGAGGTGTCTCTCCTTTTCTTTTAGGGTCATTATCATTACTTTTCTGTTTTCTCTTTCCCTTTCCTTCCTCTCCACTCAACTCACCTGGGCGCTTGTCCCTTACAGCCACTCGAATTTCTCTAGTTTGTCCAACCTGCAGCTGTATGTTCTGCTTCGGTCGTCCCGCCGATTCCCGATCGTCCCGATCTCCACCCCCAACCTTGGTCTTTGACCCTCACTGACTTTTCCCCTTGTTATTTCTTTGTTCCCTTCAGGATATGCGATTCGATCTTCTCAACTAGCTACGGATCTAATTGACGGTTGGAACGGTATACGGAACACCATGGCTTGCTCTGCGCAATCCATGACCATCGAGTCGTATCTCGAGGCAAACACATCCGCTTATTCAACAACCCCCTCCGAGGAGACCAGCTTACTCCGCGACCGTCGGCGGCGTCACTCGTTCCACACGGCTCGGAAGCTGTCCTTAGATTACGACGCAGATGCGGTGTTTCTGAGAGTATGCACTCGCCGAATTCCCTTCTGGTGCATGGGTTTTTCTCTGACGGGGTCTAGGTCGAACTTTTTCTGACGGAGCTGGAGCGACGAATGCTGTGGATTGAGCAATATGGCAAATCTCACATGGACCAGATCGATGCCAGCCTGCGTCGCGGCTACGCTACCTTGGAGGCCGTGCGGGACTCGTGCTCTCACGCTTCCGGAGAGCTTATGGGCAGCGGCAAAAAGCGCGCCAAGATCTTGGTGGACACCTTGGAGGACCGCTATAAGGACGCTCTCGCCACGAAGGAAACATTAGAACAGAAAGCCCAAGCCGGTGTCCGCCTCATGGAATCTTTTCTCGTCGAGCTGGAGTCTCGTGCTCACGCCGGGTGGGACCGCGGGTTAGACGGCGCGTTGGATGGGGCGTGGAAGGCGATGGACTCGAGCTTGGTGCATGCCCGGGAGGTGGTCGACGAGGGCATGGAGCGAGCGCGTCGGGCCAAGGAGGCAATGAAGGAGAACATTGACCGGGCGATCCTGCTGGCCCAGGAAAAGCGGTTGATCGGCTATGCGGACCTCCCGCAGCCGTGGCGGGTGAACCCCCACATTCTTGAGGGATACCGGTTCACGCACTCGAAGGTGGAGTGCTTGGCCTCCATGTTCACCTTCTCCAACGAGCTTGTCAACATCTGGTCGCATCTGATCGGGTTGTTCATCGTGCTCTCTGTGGCTTTCTACTTCTACCCGCTGAACCCCAACTTCCACCTCAGCACCAAGACGGATGTGCTGGTGGCCGCAGTCTTCTTTTTCGCGGCGTGCAAGTGCCTGGTATGCAGCACCCTGTGGCACACGATGAACAGCATTGCCAGCCAGACACTGATGGAGCGGTTCGCGTGCGTGGACTATACGGGTATTTCGATGCTGGTCGCGGCCTCGATTGTGACGACCGAGTACACCGCCTTCTACTGCGAGCCAGTGTCGCGGTGGATCTACATCCTGCTGACGATGTCTCTGGGTATCGGCGGAGTGATCCTGCCGTGGCACCCCACCTTCAACCGGGCAGACATGGCATGGGCACGGGTGGCTTTCTATGTGTCGCTGGCTCTGACCGGGTTCGCCCCGCTGGCGCAGCTGACCTACACCCGGGGCTTCTTCTGGTGTCTGTACTTCTATGCGCCGGTGGTGAAAAGTGTCCTGGTGTATTTCGTGGGGGCGTGTGTGTATGCGTCTCAGGTGCCGGAGCGGTGGCGGCCCGGACTGTTCGACTATGTGGGAGGCAGCCACAACATCTGGCACCTTGCTGTGCTGGGCGGGATTCTGTTCCATTACCTGGCGATGCAGGACCTGTTTGCGGGAGCGTTCAAGCGGGCGCAGGGGGAGTGCCCGAACATGGTGAATTAGAGGACGATAGAGGTGTATAGACTTGCAGGTTAGTTTCTTGACTTCTTGTACATATTGGAGTTGTGGATATACAAAAAGTCTAGCCGGCTTAGATTGTTGAGTTGGTGCTATTTTTAAAGCTATTTCAATATATGATCGTGGAGGAAAGAGTTGAGTAAAGTAGATCAACAGATAATGCACTGTAGACTAGGTAGTTGCGGAGAGGTACCGAGACAGTCTTAATGACAAGGGACGATCATGATCTCCGGAGATTGACGCTGGCAGCGAAAACATGCTTGAGTCGACACCCCTCAATCTATCTGTTGGCAATGTCTCGGCTGTGGATTTCCCGATTGGGATGTTGAAATATGCTTAATTCTGGATTTCTCGACTAACCCTCTAGACCCCTTTTGCTCTTGCCACGGTGAACAACATTGAAATCTGGAGGCATACATGGATTCGTAGACGACGAGACTGACTCATCGTGTTACGAACAGGTTCAGTAGCTCCTTATGGCGCTCATGAAGTGGACTGCCTATCACCCAGATAGAGTACGAAGCATAGTACAGCATTTTCTCACCACCACCTTTCAAACCCCCAACCCATTACCCCCTATCCAAAACCCCCTCCGACGCAGAAACCAAAACCCCACTCCCTCCCCATCCCCGAAATGAAGGTGTTCGAGTGTCAAACGCCCGACGGGGCAGCGCCACTCCACCCGGGGCCACTAACGGGTTTCATCCGGAGTCTGGCCGCAATCAATCCCAAACCGAGCCCTAAGTGACTGGACTCAGGCAATAGACATATAACTTGCAAGGTCTGCACCGCCCGCACCAGCGCCATGTTTTTTCTGGTCCTCATCAACCAAGATCTGTGATCTGAGGTGCGACGTACCTTTCCTTTTCGTTGTCATTGGAGCTGTGCTCGTTTCCGTTCTCTATCTAGACTACTCGACCTCGTGGAGCGTATACATTCTTCTAACTTTGTTCTTCTAATACTTTCATTTTGATAATACCTGAAGCATCAGTATGAAGCTCACCACCTCCCTGGCAGTCAGCGCTCTTCTGGCAGCTGGCACCGCTCTAGCCGCGCCCCACGAGGCCCGCCAGCAGCGCCGACAATTCGGCGGGGGCTTCCCCGGCGGCGACGGTGCAGTGAACGGCTTCACCAGCGGCGGCAGAGACCAGGGCCAGGGGCAGCCCTCGTTCAACTGGGGCGCCGCTGCTGCTCCCAGCGCTAGCGCCAGCACCAGCACCAGCACCGACTTCAACAGCAGCCAACAACAACAACAGCCGACCCAAACCGCCGCGCCGACGAGCTACTACTACTACTCCAACCCCAGCGCCGCGACGCCCACCCCAACCGCGAGCGTCAACCACCGCACCAGCACCAACACAGCCGCCAACTACCAAATCAACGAGAACTGGGCGGGCGCGGTGCTCGAGTCCGCCCCGGCCTCCAGCGCCACCTACACCTACGTGGCGGCGACCTTCACGCTGCCGTCGGTAACGCCGACCGCGGCCTCGAGCAGCGCGGACACGCAAGCCGTCTCGTTCTGGGTGGGGATCGACGGGGCGACGGCGGGCAACTCGATCTGGCAGACGGGGGTGGACATCTACGTGGACAGCAACAACGAAACCTCGTTCGCGGCGTGGTACGAGTGGTACCCGCTCAACTCGGTGGACGTGGAGATGGACTTCGCGATCGGGGATGTCGTGTTCGCCTCCGTCGAGGCCACGAGCAGCACGGCGGGCACGGCCGTGATTGAGAATCTGACCACCGGCAAGAAGGTGACGATGCATGCGACGGCGCCGAGTGAGAGTGCTAAGCTGGCGGGGCAGAATGCGGAGTGGATCGTCGAGGATCTGGCGGTGGATGGGGATGGGTTGACGCTCCTGGGCTTCGAGGATGCGGTGTTCACGGGCTGTGTGGCCAGGACGGCGGATGGAGAGAGCTATGATCTTGATGGCGCGGCGCTGTATGCCGTTCAGGATACGTATAGCTCGAGTGTGCAGGCGGTGCCGGAGATTGTGAGTGGTGAGAAATTGGTGGTTAGTTATCAGTAGGTTGCACTCTTATTGGAAGGGAGAGCAGCGGTGCAGGGGGTAAGTAAAGAGGGATATAGGGCTGCTGTCGTTCTCGCGGTGGTTGTGTGTACTGAAATTTTGATAATCCTGAAAATAGTTATCCGATATTATATTGAAGCTATACCGCACGCACTCCATCATTAGTAGTTCGACCTGAGATCTAATTAGTCATATATTAGAGAGGTATGCTTGCTTGCCTGATATACAAACGCATCCCTCATGCTCAACTCAAACTCACCATGCATCACAAAATCAACCCAACCAACACCAAACACCACACCACACCGTCCCACCCCATTACCCACCGTTCCACCCCCAATCCCCCAGTCCCTTATAGTACCCTTACCCATACCCATAACCCAATAACCCTAATCGATCAATCATATAAGTCCCCCCACCCCCTCTCCCTCTCCCTCCCCCGCGTCGACTCCCAAACCACCACCGCCCTCGGCGCCGCAATCTGCACCATCTCCTCAGATCTTCTGCCTAACCCACCACCACCACCACCACTTCCCCGGCTACCCCCACTACTCCCGCTACTACTACTCCTCCCGGAGTCTGACATCAACGACGGAACAGGCGACATTGTCCGCGACGACATCCCCAGACTCCTGGGCGAGTACGGCGGCGGCGGCGTCTCGCGCGTCGCGGTCGAGGTGTTCCCGTAGCTGCTGGTGCTGGGGAAGGAGAGCGTCGACGAGGTGTCACTGTCGTTGGGGTCTGGGTCGAAGAGCCCGGTGGCCGTGTGGTAGTATGGTGGGTAGAGGGGGGCGGGTGGGGGAGTTGGTGCTGCGGGGGGAGGGGGTGGTGGTGGTGG
>WOUI01000488.1:0-22182 GCA_012184565.1 Aspergillus floridensis | reverse complement strand
GGGGGGGGGGGCGGGCGTTGACTACCAGCAGGGCCCAGTAAGAAGTCGCCCCAATCAAGGCCACAATGTACCGATTGGCACGGCTAGTCAGCATCTGAAAGGATCCCTCGCCAAAGACAAGGTCGCCGAGGATGTCGAAGGCCACATGATCCGCCAGCTCCGACATGTTGACCGCAGGCGTCCATCCGCTCTTTGCATCGACGTTGCGCCCTAGCTGGGTGACGAAGACGTCGATGCATTGATTGATACGCCGCCCCATCGACTTCAATGCCTTCTCCGTCATGGCTGGGGCAAGCACGCGCCTACGAAGATGAATTAGCGCGCCATCACCGCTCTAAATACCTGCTCGCCTTGGTTAGACGCACCTCTTCCGTGCATGTAGTGATCTGTCAATGCTCGTAAATGTGCTCCAGGCGCCCTTCTGGGTTACAAAGGCGTGGTAGAACGAAGACTTCTGCACGTTTGCTCTGGTCCCGTAGATTTCCTGCAGCCCGAGGTCGCTGGCGACGGACAGGTAGTTGGGTCCGAGGCGCACATAATCCCCATACCGTGCATGGCTCTGAGCCTGCATCAAGTGTCGGTCGCCGCGCCAGGCGTAGTAGAGCGCGTGGAGACCAGACACTTTGGCCGGCCATGGGCCGGGAAACTGGGCGAGGGGGTGGAGATAGAGGCGGTAAATAACGATGCCGGTGAGATAAATGACAGTCGCTACACATAACGTCATCAGCCAGTGGGACATTGAGATGGAGTACAGGAGAGGCTTTTGAAGGTCCATTATATGTTATCATCAAGAAATCGGCCGGTGAAGGAAAGAGTCTCTGTAGTCTGGGAGGACGAAGGAGCATATAAATATATGTAAATTTGCCGGAACGCCACATGCTGTTTTCTTAGCTCGGTACGCCGGACATTCGATACGATTAGTCTGATCTTGCAATCGGGGTTTAAGATCTGGGCGCTATCGTCATCTAAAGCCAAGGCCATGCTGCTGGTCTCCTTCTAGCTTCCGACAACTTCCTCGTCTCCCTGTCTCTTCCTTCTCACTCACCAGGGATGTCATCATATATCTCAATTCAAACAATGCTATCTAATGCATGGCACAGACATCATTGATGCACTAATAGTCAACGCTGGCCGGAATAATGATAGACATGTTTCCTTTTCTGTCGCCGGCCACAAATTGCCGGGGAACTGATAACAGCCCAAGCTGAGCAACGCAGACGAACGTGCAGCTGAAACCGACAAGGCACAATGGCTATTAGGCAACAGAGTTGTTTATTCGGGTGATAGATATAGCAGCGATCCATCAACTCGAGCCTTTTAGACCGTATTCCCGGGTTACTGTAATCTAAGCCGGTGCGATTCGTGACCTCAAGCTGAGCATGTTTGAGAGAATCCGATGACTACCTAGCGATTGTATCACAACCTCGCCCCGGCGGTATGGACTGCCAAGTAGTGCAATAGCTGTTTCTATAGGGTCACGTCTAGCCAAGTTCGCATCAACCTTCTTCATTCTCATTGCACCTCACATCTCAATACACTCAAAAGTCATAAACAGATGACAAAACTCCCAACGTCACACATTCAGGCATATCTGACCGCAAACGGCCCAACACCACTCAAGCCGTCTTCCAGATGATATGCAAATAATCCCCCCCGCGGCCCGCATTGATGTCCCCCGTCATATGGCTGTACCCCAGCGCCTGAACCGTGGACAGCTCGACCTTCTCCGCCCGCCGCAGCAGCTTGACGTCGACGATGGGGGCGCCCGTTCCCTGCAGGGTATGGATGTAGCGGTAGGCGCCCCCCGCCCCCTTGGCCAGGTCGTGGTAGTCCTTGTTCTCGTCCTCCTGGACCAGGATCTGGATGTCCGTGAGGGCGAATTCGGGCTTGGAGGTGTGGCCGACGTCAATGTAGACGAATCTGTTTACAGGTAAATACATTGCTGCTATCAGGGAAAAGGTGGAGTGTTCTCTCTCGCGCCTCGAGTATGGATGGGAAGGCCTTGTTTAGTGAGATACAGGAGGGGGCGCTTACTTGCCGCCGAATCCGGCGTTGATGTCGGGGTTGTTTCCGTCGATGATCTGGATGCAGGTTGGTGGGATATCACGGTCGTCGCGGTAGTCGACCTGAATGCTTGGGTTAGTTGGGTGGGCTGAGAGGGGGGAGGGAAATAGCATAGAGGAAGCCGTACGGTGAGGCTATTCACGAAGCGAGACATGTTTGCGTGATGAAAAGTATTGATCCGAGGATCTATTGGTAGATGATCGTTCAAGAAGAAAGTATGAAGTGGATCACCGTCTTCGGGGCTATTGTTACGACGATGATGATGATGATGATGATGATGGTTCACCTCATTTCCCGATCGAGAAGACAGCCGTTTATATAGCTTGAAACCCGTCCCATGTCTGATAGACATACAAACCTACAAGCAGGACACCATCGGCGTCGCCGATGCGTATTCCTCTACTGCAACCATGTTACTCGCGACGAGCTGAATCGTTGGAGAAACTCGAGATATTGAGATACGAAGTGTCGATGGGTTGGCGTGCACGGCAGCGGTGGTGGTGGAGGAGGTGAGGCTTGCTTGGGAGATCTTGGCGCCTTTCCCCAGCTTTTCGGCTCCCCCGATGGCTCTCGTATTGCTTCTTGGCGCGTACAGCTGAGCTAGCCTGATGGAGCCTCCTTCTTTACGAAAGGATCTGCATGTACCTGACTGTTTTCTCCAACCTGTGGAGGGTTTGTTAGCATGGGATATATCTGCGCGAAAAGAGCAAGTCGGTGTGTGAGCCAAGCTCACGATGACTTTGTGAGAAGCTGAGTGTGAAAGGATGTTTCCGTACTTCCGTGGGGTCAGTGGATTACGTACATGAAAGTAGCATGAGATGTATTCGACGTGAAACGTCCTTGTCCAGACTCGGACGGTGATAATCCAATCCGAAATGGAAGTATGTGTTGGCGAGATACACCCGCCCGGAAATTGCCTCAGCATATCCCCCTACAAGGAATACATCGATAAGGTCACTGGTGGGCCTTCACAGGTAATGTGTTGCTGCTCTTGACCCTGCTCGAGAAACTAGACGAGGCCGGCTGCTGGCGCCAGGTAATTGAATTTCCATTTTTGCGTAGTTGCCTTGATCATCGGATGCCTCACGAGACAACTTGTGCCAAGGAGATTGAAGTCATAGCTGTGGTGCTATGAATTCATGGATATCATTGTCAGCCACATTGGCAAAAACATCTGGAAGACTGAGCAGGTCGCATCTATTACTCTGGGAGATGACGCCAGCCAGTTGACCCCCGCAGAGGAGCGGGCCACCACGATAATCGGGACAGGTGTCTTTGCCAGCCTCGCCGCCGGCACAGATCATACGGTCGGTCACTTGGCCCCCAAGGGTCTGATTGCAGGCGTCGCGGTCTACGATCGGGAGCGTAACAGCTTGCAATTGTCCCTCCAAGCCTTCCCAGCCCGCAGCCACGCAGTCAGTCCCTTCCGCTGGCACCTGGCCAGACGGAACCAACGGGGCGGGCAGGGCAGTCGAATCGAATGGGATAAATTCAGCGAGGACGAGCACAGCAACGTCGAAATCATAGGTGGTAGGGTTGAAATCAGCGTGTAGGCGCATCTCCACTACTCCGACCGTAAATCCCCCGTATCCTCTGTGGTCAGAGCCCACTCTCACCCCAATAATCGTCAAAAAGTCTCGAAGACCATAAACGCATTGTGCAGAGGTAAGGACATGGTTTGAATCAAGGATCACACCCGCACAGATAACGGCGCCTGAATATTCGATGCTGACGAGGTAAGAGGCGTCGTCGATCGTCTCAGGCGAGCCCTCTGTCACTTCAGTAGCGGCCAGAGCACCCTGAATGAAGGGTACAAGAGAAAGAAGAAGAGTTAACTTCACGCCGAGTGACTCTGAGTGAAGGAGACGTTGTGTTGGGATGGATGAGATGGACGAAAATGACGATGGCTTGAGTTTCTCTCAAGGAAGAGGAGAAGGATCATCCTTGCCGGGGGTATTTATATTCATATGTTGGTCGTAGAATATTTGCTTCCGAGTACAACTTGAAAGCAAAGCTTGACCATCAACGAGTCTTCGAATAGCGTCCTGATAATCATGCAAGGGCCAACGGTCCGCAAGTATGCCTATTAGACACGTCTACGCGTCAGCTCCGCAATCGGAGCTCTGAGGTCCGGAATTTGAGATGGAGGGAGAATGTGACAGGCATTCATTCTACACACGAGAAATGGTCAGAATGCTTCAACAATCCATATCATGTCAGTCGGCGGGAGCGAGCTGGGCTATATTCATGAGGTGAAGTGTAACTCCGGACTTGTAATCTTCAATGCGAACTGCGGCCAAACTCCCATGTCAACTCATCAGATCCCCCGGGACTCAAGGTAATCCCTCCTAGGTAGGTAGCTGCTAGACCGGACGGTGTCAACAGAGAAGATGAAAGGGAGGACCTGTTTATTTTACGGGGCCAGGGTCATCCGATCAATATTTATATCAACGCCAGAGGGCTACGGTTCTTATGAGGGTAGGCTTATAAAGTAGGCAGCATGTAAGCACAACGAACCCCAATCAGCTAGTGCTGTACCCAATACTGCAGCTAGTCAGTCCAGGTAAGCGACTGGTTAGAAACTAGTGAGTAGGGCTTATTCTTCCTTTCAAGGTACTGTATTCGATATACACGTCACCACCTTTGGTACAAACACTGGTTCTAACATGCCGCAATATCCTATTTCTATGTGTTTGCCCTCACCGTCATCGCTGGCCGTTCCCTTTCTTTCTTTTTCCAGTCTGTTTGTTCAAGGCAGGCATTCTAAAGTTCTGTCATGACCAATGGCATCACCAATTATTGATATCTTCGTGTCTGCGGAGCGCCAGCAGCCCTCACCTTGGGCTTCATAGCTTTTGCAGATTCTTTACCAATTGGTCCTTGTGCGACTACTTTTCTATCGCTGGCGTCGACAAGGCCTGGCATGTGCCCCCTTGCTATCATAGAAACATCATTGATCTCACCAATGCACGCAGTAGCCCGTCCCAGGCTGAGACTTCGGAGCGGGCAATCTGCGAATGCTCCCTGTGTTATTTATGCGTTGATTTATGCGTTGGTTTCTGGATGATTGAAGGGGATCGGGTGTATACGGCAAAACGGTCGAGTTCTTGGCTTCTTGATGAAGTACCTCCATAGCATGTTGCAATAGGCGGGCTAAGCCCTCCCATGAGGGCTCACTAGGCTAATAGAATTTGAACTGAATGGATTCTAATAACGAATGTACGTACGTACATGATCAATACAGTCGAATCCTACGATAGGCAGCACCACCATCGCCTCGCCATGGGCCGTCCAAAAATGCGTAGATCATCATTCATCATCTCAAGTCATAAGCGATATCCATCAGCGGCACGCATGTGCTCGCAACTCTGCCGGGCAGAGAGCCCCTCACTTACCTCGAGCTTGCAGCGCATTCCACTCCATGGTATTCAGCAAGAATTGACTCGCACCGACGTCCCCAGCCGCCGGCCCAGGCAGATCCAGGCAGCCCCACGGTTCCAACCCGGTCGCGCCGTGCCCGCCAGCGCCGTACGCCATCTCCGGCGCAGCGAAGTCCATCTGCATCGGCATGTCGAGATCCCCGGCTTTGACCCCCACGAACCCACCCGACTGCACCGCAGCGGCCGCATCCAGCCCGAAATTCGCCGTCATCTGCATCACCTTCTCCCGGATGTCCACAACCATCCGTGGTGGCACCGGCGGTGGCGTCTCGAGCTGGGCTGCCACAGCCACCTTCTCTCGCGCCTCCCACGCCTGAAGCACAATCCGCGAGAAGACGATAAAGAACGGCCGATCGTCCTGGCTGGCGTCCATCATCCGCACCGCGTAATTGTCGCTCATGACCTCCCACGCGCGGGCGGTGTGGGCTTCGACGGGCCGCTTCTTTAGGTCCTGCAGCAGGTGTATGTACGCCGGGAACGGGAAGTGGAAGTGCACCAGCCACCGAAAGGCCTGTGTGAGCGGCGACGTCATGAGCTTGGTGTCACATTCCAGCATGCGCAGCGCGTGCGCGATGCCCGTGTTGCGCTGGGCGTCGGTCGGTGGCACCGAGGTGTTGGAGCATTGGGAGTAGTGCTGCAGGAGCCGGCTCTTGGCCAGGGATCCCCGCATGGTCCAGATGGTCATGAAGTGCAGTGCGTTCTCCGGGTTGCAGAAGGCCAGGTATCTCTCCTCTAAGGCTCGTTCCAGGGAGACCAGTTGCGCGGTTTCATCGGTGGGATGCGTGGCGATCGTGTTGAGGGAGGGATTGGTGAAGTTGAGGTGGAACGCGCTGTGGCGCACGAAGTCAGCCAGCTCGCTCCGCATCACGGCGAACAGCATCTCCGTGGGTCGGTTGTTGGGGGCGGGCGGCGTTTTCATCTCCGGCTGCAGCTCGAAGTCGTTCACGTTGAGCGGCACCTTGCAGTCCCAGGTCGGCGCCAGCGATGCTGTCTTGTAGTCGGACATCTCGCAGACCCGGTTGTCGAAGATGATGAGCGACCACCACAGCCGGCGGCGCATCTCCGTCTCCAGCGCGGAACATTTGCCGTACGCCGACTCGTTGTGGATGCCTATGCGCTGGGCGATTCGGATTGCGACACTCAGCAGGGAGGACAGGGATGCGGGATCTGTGTCCGGGCGAATCGAAACCTGTACCACTTTAGTATAGTCTATCCACACGGCGCCAACCAGCCAGACTTACGAGGTACAGATATAGGGCAGTCAGACACTCGCGGTCGCTGGAGCGGAGAATAGAGCAACTTCGTAGCGCTCGCTGGCACGCAAACTGATAGCCGGTCAAGAGTTCTTTTTTCGCGCTTCCGAACAATGCACGGCATTGCTCGTCCGAGAGACTCATAAGAGAGACGCAGTAGATGCTGAACATCAGCGCTTCCAAGGTGGGGCTGATGTTGGCGATATCACTGGCAGCATCAATGATCCGTGTCTGCAAGGTGGGGGTGTGTGTGACTTTGAGCAGCGGGTTCACATTGTCCAGGTAGACCTGCCACAACCGGAAGATGTGCACATGGCTGGGATGCGAAGCGGAAAGATCGACGGTGCCGACCGGCGAGCCAAAGAGGAGGTGATCGTTGGTTTGGCCTTGAAACGTGTGGTTCCACGCCTTCTGGATCACGGCGGGCCGCACATCATCGGTATCGTGCAGGAAACCGGTGTCATTCTCGTCGTCCACGCCGTTGGTGCCATCGTCATCCCCACGATTTACAGGCTAGTCCAGTGGTCAGTAAACCAGTTTGCAAGCCCTGTCAAGGCAGACACCCCTCCTACCATTTGGCTCATCGCATGCCAGAGGTTTCTAGCAGACAATTAGTCATCCACTGATCAGTGAGGTGAATGCAGAACCCGAATTCATACAATGACTTGGACTTGACGGTGGGCTTCTCTCTCTCACCCAGAGTGCCCTCCGACTCAGCCCCCTCTGGCAGGTCGTCACGGCCATCGTCACTGGCAGACCGATGGTCAGCGGTCGGGGTGTGGAGGGGATCGAACTTGATGTTGTGCTGTCGGAGGAGACTCTCATAGAGCCGCAGACGGGTCAACAACTCTTTCTCGGGAAATCTGCGCCGTCGCTGGCGGGTGGCTTGCTCGCATTGTACGTGGGCTCGGACACAGTTGGTACAGGGAAATGTGCGGTCACACTTGATCTTGCGTTGCTGACAGAGCACGCAGGCCAGCACGCGCCGGGGCTGCTGGGGCTGCTGGGGCTGCTGGGGCTTGACGACTGTGGCTGTCTGATCGGATGCAGAGATCGGTGTGTCCATGGCAGAAGACGAGAAATGATCCTAGACCCGGTTGGCCGAAGCCCGAAGATGTTGGGTTGGGTGACGAAGGAGAGAATAGAAGGAATGAAAAAGCAGGTAAGCAGAGAGGAGACGCTCGGGTTTTATAAGGGCCGAGGAACCCCCGCCACATGCCAAGCCTCGCACTTTCTAACCCCCGGTGCCCTATGAAAGACCAAGCACCAGCCCTCCATTAGGATATAAGTCAGATAGTACTAAATTAGATCTCTATTTTTGGATACTGAATTCAGCTGTAGAGACTATCTTTCTAATTTTTATGTACCTTTTAGACGAGCGGTAATAACATTCAGATGCCTATTGAGTACTATTGTATCTATTTCCATTACAAAACCTAATTTTATATATCAACTGCTGGGATGATTATCTAGACTATGAAAAATATATCTTAAGCACGTTGAATCGAGTAGTAGTAGACAGCTATTAGAAGTATTACCGAGAAGCCTATATAACAGTAATTTTGACTTATATATTGAGACGCCTCAACCGGGATTGCAGGCTGGACTGATTATTGTATTTCTAACCATGCTCAGGACCCCAACCTGACAGTGGAAGAGTATTAAGAAGGGGGAGCTCAAGCCTAATACAGGGAGTAGAGGAAATTGGGGGCGGGAAGGCGGCAGAAGCAGCGGAGACCAAGTGAACAGGTGGTTAAGGCAGTTTTGGATTGCTTCATTTGAATCACTTCATGCGTCGGGATCACGTAGATGAATGGGAGCATTATTTCTTCTTGGTCGTAAGTGTAAAGGCAAAAGCTGCTTCAATCCCTAATCCTCACGATCTATGGGGAGAGACATATTCCTCATCGGCACAAGTCGCGGTGTCATGCCTAGTGCTCGCTCGCTTCGAAACTTCATCTGTATTACTGCTCTGCCAGTCGTTTTAGATCCCTCATCGGATCAGTTGAGGGACCCAGGTACAGATTGACGAAGGCCCGTGGTAGCTATTACATCATACTTCCTTCAACCTGAAAGCACGTGGGGAGTAATGAAATAAACATTGAATCAAGTGTCTTGCTACGGCGCCACAGCACTAGGAGAAATTGTCACCTCGGTGCATTGCCTGGCTAATCCCAATCGCCATCCAAAAGATCCGCCACCTTCTTTCCCGCCAGAATATCCGCATGGATCTCTTCAATCGTCCACATCTTGAACTCATGGCCAGGAGGGAAGTTCGTGTTCTGAAAGTCCGTACCGAGCACCAGATGCGCGTACGCCTGCCCGTACTTCTCGTAAACATAGGCCTCGGGATCATGCTGGAACAGCCACTTGGGGAACCGGACCTTGACCTTCTCGGGGTCTTTCTTGAGAACCTCATTCATATCGGCGGCCCCCAGGTTCTCGGAATTGACAAACGACATCTTCTGCACGCAGCTGACCCGCTGGTAGCGCAGGAGGTTGTAGATGCGCGCCCCTAGCGGCGCACCACCCGGCGCACCCCCGGCGCACGCGAGCTGCAAGCACGCCGCCAGCGTGACGGCGTCTTCAATGGCCAGGGTGCCCCCGCTGATCGATGCGGGCACGGTGGTATGCGCGGCGTCGCCGACCTGCACCACGCGACCGGCCTTGGATGTCCACTCGCGCCGGAGATTCCGCCACAGGAGCGGCCAGTGCACCGTGGCCTGCGGGGGGGTGTGGCGGATCAGGCCCTCGATGGCGGGATCCCAATCCGGGATGCGGTGCAGGACGTCCAGCACCTCCTGCGGGTCGACATCGGGATCCCAGGACTCGATGGGCTCGTTTCCACCGGGCTGCAGGAACTTGTCACGTGGGGTCAGCCCGTAGGCCACAAAGTCCGGCGAGATGAACAGCCCCAGGTGCATGCCGGGCCCGATCCAGAACTCGTGGTGGGATTCCCCGCGCGCCACCACCTCGCCCCAGCGGGCCTGGAAGGCGGGATCCCGCAGGGCCAGCTCCGTTGGCAGCGCCGCGCGATACACCGACATACCACTGGAGCGCGTGGGCGCGTGCTCGCCTGCGATCAGAAGATCGGAGCGCGTCTTGAAGGCATCCGCGGCGACGACCAGGTGCGCCACCCGCACGCTGCCGTCCGCTGTGACCACGCCACCGACCCCGGCGGCCTCGTCTTCGAAGTACCGTTCCACTCGCTGGCCGTAGTCAACTTGGAGGCCGATGCGCGCGACCTGGCGGAGCAGCATGCGGTAGAACTGGCGGCGGATTTGGTGGGGGGCCACGTAGGGGAGACCATGGCGCTGGGCGAGGTGCTCCGGGTTGTTGTAGCCCAGCGTTGTTGGGCCCAGGATCAGCTCGCCGTTGTGCCGGCGGTAGTACATCACGCTGTCGGATCGATCTTGGTCGAGTTCGCGGCAGATTTCGGGCCAGTGGCGCAGCGTGCAGATGGCGGAGGGACCAATGACGATGATGTCTCCTGGAGATCGCGCGGGTCAGTACGTTGATTATGGGATGGACTGCACCGTGTCTTGTGGACGATGGCGTGGAAACATACCAGTATAGACAGGCCCTTGGCTTCGCTCCAAGATCCCCACCACATTGTGTCCCTTCCTCCAGCATTCAAGCGCCGTGATCAGTCCCGCGGGCCCAGCCCCGACGATCAGCACGTTGAGATTCGTGGCGGGGGATCGTGGAGGTAGTTCGCCTGGGGTGGACGACCACTTTGCGGGGTCGAACTCATCCTTGTTCCCATGTGTGAGATACTCGTTTGACACCATTCTCGAAGTGTGCCGCGCAGGGTGCTTGTTAGCGGATGGTGCCGTGGGTAAGGAGAGTCCAAATCATATATTACAGGCTCATGTATTGTATCAGGACTTTCATCGGAGACACTGATCTTTGCATTCTCCTATCTCCCGCGTAATCGACTTTTTCACAATGACTAGCTCAAGCCCGGTCCTCGGGACTGTGGTGGGTTCGCAAACTCGGGACATTTATATCTCGCGGGAATACACAACATCCCGGCCAAGTCACGGAAAGGAGGCGTGGGTGTTTTATACCCCGATGGGTCGCATGAACCTGATTCTCAGATTCGACTGAATGGAAATAGCTGCATTCAGGAACTCTAGACATGACTCTTGAAAATACATTCATCTTATCGAGATAGTCATATCCATACCCTTTAACTCAACTCTTACCGAGCATCATATCGCACTATTTGTTTGCGACAAGCGTCTTGCTGCATATAGGTAACGGCTCGTGATTACCAGAGTCTCACACCAAAGCCTCCTTCCGAGCGTAGCCGGGTCACCTAAATCCATGTGTGTGTCAGCGGAGTTTGAGGAGTGAGATGTTGCTGCGAAGCACCACGCCTAGTCGGACAGCCTCAGACGCAAACCCTACGTAGAAGCGCAGCAGAGAGTGATAATGCAGCCCGACTATCTACATTGCTCGACGAACATCCTCATGCATAGTAAGCCTGACGATAACCTGGTGAAGATTTCAAGATTTCATATCTGCGCTGGATTTATGCTGAAGTACAGCAAGGCAGTCCGCCCCCAACACCTTTGCGCCACAGCAAACCTCCCCTCCTCGTTGTGAACTCTGACAAAAGTCCGAAATTCCGGAGTTGACAGCATATGCATCGGGACATAGACTCCTTTGTCCCACCTACCAGCCAGGCTTAGCCCGAGCACATTCAGCCTGAACCTCAAGACCAGAGCGATACACATACGGCGCTCACAGAAAGTCCTAGAAAGTCGCACAGCTCCTGCAAGCAACACGCCCTAGACCCCACCAAATACATCGAGAAGAGGAACCATGTCGAAGTTCGAGGCCTTCCTGCGTCCTACCCAGACCTACCACTCGCGAACCTACGACCGCATCTCCAAGCACCACAACTTCAACGGCACCGGAAAGACCATCCTGGTAACGGGCGGATCCTCCGGTGTAGGCTACAGCATCTGCCAGGCGTTCGCGGAGGCGGACGTCGCGCGCATCGCTATCATCTCACGCTCGCCGGGGCCGCAAGCCGCGGCGAAAGCCGCGCTGGAGGCCGCACACCCCGCGGTGCAGATCGTCACGTACGCGGCCTCGATCACCGACCACGCGCGCATGGCCGCCATCCTTGCCGAGCTGGGGCCGGTTGACGTGCTGGTGCTGTGCGCCGCCGTCGTACACCGTCAGGTGCCCGCCACCGCGATCACGGCCGCCGAGATGCAGGCCGCCTTCGACGTCAACGTGCTCGCCCCCTTCCACCTCGTCCAGGCGTACCTGGCCACCACCACCGCGGGCACCAAGACCGTCATCCACGTGTCGTCCGCGGCGGCGCAGACCCGCAGCCCCTTCCGGGCCGGCTACGGCCCCAGCAAGGCGGCCGCGACGCAGGTCATGCAGCACTTCGCTGCCGAGCGCGCCAGCCCCGCGCTCCGCGTGTTCTCCTTCCACCCGGGCGCGTTCTATACCCCGTCTGTCGCGGAACATTATGCCCCGGATGCTACGGGATGGGAGGATATCAATCTGCCGGCGCATTTCGCGAGGTGGTTGGCGGGCCCCGAGAGTGGGTTCCTAAACGGCAGGTATCTGTGGGCGCATTGGGATGTGGATGAGTTGATTGCCCTCAGGGACCGGGTGGAGCGGGATAGTAGCTTTTTGACCATTGGGCTGGTGGTGTAGATGGCTTTGGGTAGTACATCTGTACGGCTGTTTTGAAACTCGTTCCACATTATACGTTCTATCCATTATCTGTGCATTTCATGTTCACATCCGCTACATTCTCTCTATCCGCGTCGCGAACCCCCCAAATACATATCTCTTGATTGCACACTTGCCGCACACCTGCCGCACACTGCACGTTCTCACACCTCCTTCCGGGGCACATATTTGCACAACAGGCCAACAGGCAGACTCGGCCCCGGCGCGTTGAGATCCGTCTTGCGGTCAAAGTGGGTGCTGGGCTGGCCCTTCTCGTCACACCCGCTCCACTCGTACATCGCCAGAGCATAAGCCAGAATGATATTCAGCTGGATTTTTGCCCACCGCATGCCCAAGCAGGGATGTCGACCTTGACCCCATCCGACGACTAGACCTTCGTCAGCATGCATGGCTTACCAAAAGCTGGGGAATCAACTTACAGCCGTAGACCTCCTTCTTGAACTCCTCGCGGCCCTCGCGGAAGCGCTCGGGGTCGTACTGGTACGGATCCGGGTATAGCTCGGGGTTGAAGTGGGCTTCGGTGGAGTTGTACGCGGCGAAGGTGCCGGCGGGGATGACCTCGTCGGTGCCGGGGATGGGGACAGCGTGGGGGGCCATATTGAGGCGGATCATGGGGAAGGCGACCCACATGCGGATGGCCTCCTTGAAGCAGAGGTCGATGGAGGGGAAAAAGGACTCCCAGGCGTCGAGCGGGATGGCGTCGAGCTGGTCGACCAGAGGCGCGTGAGGATTAGGGGCGTGCGCCGCGGCGACAGTCTTGATCTCGCGGTAGATGCGCGCCTGCCAGTCCGGGTGGTGGGCGAGGATGTTCAGCATCGCGCCGCTGAGGTAGCCGGCGTTGGCGGAGGCGATGAACAGCGTCGAGATGAAGAAGGCCACCATCCACTCCGGTGAGTCGCCGCGATCGAGCATGTACTGCACCACGTCGTCGTGGCGCGGGACATCCTTCTTCTTCTGCAGCCGCCGCTGCACAATCGGCGTCACGATCCGGCTCAGGCTGTAGCGACCCCAGCGGCGCTTCAGCTTGGCCAGTGAGGGTAGGTAGGGCAGCGCCACGGCGTGGATGCTGCTGGTGTGCATCAGCAGCGACAGCACGCTCTGGGTCCTCGCAAGCACCGCCGGATCGTCCGCGATCTCGTCGCTGCACACCACGCGACAGGCCTGCTGCACCACCAGGCGATAGCAGGCGTCCGTCGGGTTCATGATGCCGGAGGCGTGCTGGCGTAGCGCCTCGAATGCCCCGCGCGCGTCCCTCGTCACACCGGGCAGACGCTTGCCCAGATGCTCGGACTTCTGCAAGTCCACCAGACGGCGCTGGAAGTAGCTGCGGCCGTTTTGGAAGTTGCCGTGGAAGATCGCATGCAGCGGAGGCACGAAGTCCGGGCCGTGACCGACCAGAGTCGCTCCACGCACGAAGTCGAAGTTAGGGTTGTCGAGGAACACTTTGCGGGCCGCTGCCCCCGACACGCCCACAACGTGGTACTTGCCGAGCCAGAAGCTGAAGTGCCCGGTCTTGCTCTTGGCCACGCAGTCTTGCCAGAATGCCCTACATATGTCGCTTAGACATGGGTTGGTTTGGAGGGAGCGAGATCGCTATACTTACCATTTCTGCGTGAAGAAACTCCATGACCCCACCAGTGGCACGGTGTTGGGGGTGAATGGGGGGGATTTTTTGTCGACACGAGGGGTATACGAGAGGAAGACGATGTAGGCGAGAAAGGTCGTCACGGTCGCCACCAACCCGGTTATCGCTGCCTTCATCGGCAGCTCGAAACTATTGAACTGATCTGTGTAGGTCGCATCCATCTTGAGTAAATTGTTCGGGACACAGGGGATGGGCAGGGAGTTGGGCAGGGGGTTGGGCAGGGGGTTGGGCAGGGGGATGGGTTGATTTTTTGAGACCGCCCTAATAGCTTATGTACCGTAAAATCAGCTAAATTATCGCCAGAAGGCAACTGGTCCGTCCCACTGGGCAAGCGAGACTTTTCATCATCGAACGGTCGGGATCGGGGAGTTTGCTTACGTGCGCATTGACGATGACAATTCCTAGCATGCAACTAACCCCTGTCGCTGCATAGCCCTAGCCTGGGAGTAGGACCCGGACTCCGGTATGCTTCGAATCCCCGACGACAATAGCCCGATCTCCCAACCAAGGATAAAACCAATGGGTTCGCGGTATGCACGCGCGCTACTGCAGGAATCCTCACGGCTAGGTGACATCAAAACGCTCCAAGAAGAAATAAAAAGCATGTGCATTCTGTCATTTATGCGACCGGTCACCGTTCATCGATCCCGATCCATCAAAACACCATGCCGTCCTTTCTCATCACCGGCGCAAGTCGAGGACTGGGCTACACCTGGCTGAAGCATCTCTCCTCCAACCCGCAAAACACCGTGATTGGACTAGTTCGCGATAAATCCTCAGGGCAGAGCCATCTATTAGCAGAGCGATTGACCAATGTCCACCACGTCTGCGCCGACATCACCGACCCCAAAGCCCTGCAGACGGCGGCGGAGCAGGTCCACGCCATCACTGGCGGGAGCCTGGATGTGCTGATCAACAACGCCGCCATCTTGACCCCGAGCAGCGCCTTCACACCGATCACGGACCTGTCGCCCGAGGTCCTGGAGCGCGACATCTTACAGTCATGCCGCACGAATGTGGTCGGGGTGACGCACACCGTCAACGCATTCCTGCCGCTGATTCGAGGGGGGAGAGCCAAGAAAGTGATCACCATCTCGTCCCTGCTGGCCGATCCGGACCTCGTGCGAAACTTCGCCTTGGACAACGCGATGCCCTACGCGATCTCCAAGGCCGCGGCCAACCTCCTCATGGCCAAGTATCATGCCTTGCTTGGGGCGACGGAAGGGATCCTGTTCATGGCTATCAGCCCCGGCGCCGTGTCCAAGCCCGACACGGCTCCGACCGAGGGCGAAGCGGAGGGACGACGGAGGATGGTCGCCAAGCTGCAGGCGTACGCGCCGCATTTCTCAGGGCCGATGACGATGGAGGAGAGTGTGCGCCGGCAACTGGAAGTCATCGAGAACGCGACCGTGGAAACCCATGGAGGAGCGTTTGTCAGCCATTTAGGGAATAAACAATGGTTGTGAAGGATTGACCAATGGAGGGTCACTGCATCTTTGGCTTAGGGAGACATGCCTCGTCTCCTCAGGGCAGCCGGGTATCTCTGACCAATGACCCAGCACGCCCTTTGAGATTAGCACTGACTGCCAGGGCAGAGAAACAGGTCATCGAGCACACAATGATAAAAGATAATCTGCATAGCTGCCCAGTGTGTACAAACTACTTAGGAACCACTGGTAGCCAGTCGAGCAGCCCTTATTCTCAGGCGTGCTCCAATAAACGAACCGATCACCAGGGGAGTGATTGGTATCCCACGAGTATTATAATAACCGCTACGCAGTTTGCAAATCCGGTGTCTCTGCACATACCTAGAATCTTCATTTGAAGCGTAGTTTGATCAAAGCTATCTTGAGAGAAAGATAAACGCGCCCAGGAACACAGTCATCATGGCCAGACCAGATACCGACACCATCGCCGATGCTCCCCGCTGCGCAGCACTTGGAAATTCCAATCCTTCTCGCACGGTACCATCATTGATCCATTCCTCAATCCACCCAATCGTCATTCTACGCTGCCAGTCAGATAAACCCGCTCTCATCCCAGGGCTGGGGAGAAACCTACTGGCTCCGCCGCGTATCCGCAAAGTTCTCATGATCCCCAAAAAGATGCTCCTTGTAGTACGGATCCTCCTTCATCTTCTTGTAGTGCTCCACGCTCTCGAACACCACCTGACTGAAACAATCATAGTCAGCGATGTTGGCCATCTGGCGATCATAGATCCGGTTCATCAAAAGGCGAGTCTGCGTCGGATTGTGGATCTGCATAGCCCCCTGTGTCAGTTCGCGCGGTCACTTGATTCTGAAACGCGACACCCACCACCGTCCACCGTTTGACCCCGTATTTGACCATCAGGTCTTTTGTCAGGGGCGCCGAGACCTGGATCATATGCCGACGGTAGGCCTCCTCGCTCATGCCCGGCTTGCGATAGCCCAGGATGGTCAGGCAGAGATACCGGCTGGGCGGGAGGCCCTCTGCTTCAGTTGCTGTCGTCGCAGTCATCGTAGCCATTTCTGGTGGTGTGTGTCACGTAGGTTGCCCTCATGGCTAATCCAAGAGGGTGTGATAAATGCCCCGAATATATGGGGTGATGGGTTCGGGGGGATTGCGAGGGGGTTCGGGGTCCGGGCGTCGCAGTCCGCTTTCCGACTTCCATTCTCCCGGTTAGGGTTATGTATATAGCCCACATCAAGAGCAACAAGGCCACTCTACAACCAGTCAACCCGACACAAAAGGTAAAACAGCAACGACAAACCATGGGCTCCACCGCAACCGAAACCGTTACGCTGAACTCGCAGATCGGCCTGTCAGACGCGCACGTCGGCCTACTGGGCGACGCGGCCGTGGACCGTGCCTCGATCCAGGAAGCCAACCGGCTCCTCCAAAAAAACCACGAGGAATGGCACATGTTCTTCCGTGATCGGGCGGGCCACAACCACATCGCGCACTCGATCCTGACCTGCCTGGCGCTGGGGGCCGGGCCCGCGGACATCCAGCGCGCCTACGACGACGGGGTGGGCATCCAGCGGCCGATCCCGGCGGTCGACAGCCCAACGGTCGATCGGCTCACGGACGAGGCCTTCTTCCTCGAAACGCTGGGCACGATCACGCAGTACACCTCATTCCTGGTATTCTTCCAGCAGCAGATGGACGCGCACGGGTGGCAGGCAGTCGTGAACAAGTACGTATTCTCGCGCAGCGCAATCGCCGAGAAGATGCTAGCCCGGCTGTACGAGGGCGCCTACCACCCAGTGATTCACCTGGGGCTGGGGATCGAGTTCCAGCAGCCCAGCCTCATCGCCGAGGCGCTGGCGCAGGCGGCCGCCCATGACGACAGCCACATCAGCCAGCTGTTCGAGGCGTGTGAGGCGCAGGCGGCCATCGCGTACCCGCCGGCGCACCCAAAACCGCTCGTGCAGCTGCTGCGCGAGGCCCGGGCTACCGAGGCGATCCGGTCCGCCCCGCGCTGGGAGGACTTCGGCAACAAGATGCGCGACGGCGTTGTCGGCCGCGCTCTCCTCGAGATGGCAGCCATCGGCTCGCAGTTCACCGTCAAGCCCGACGAGCGCGAGCTGCAGCGCCGCACCGCCGAGATGATCAGCGTGTGCGCCTACATGGCTGGCGCCAGCCAGCGGCCTGGCCGCAAGCGCAAGATCGACTTCTTTTACATGCACACGCTCACCAGCTCGCTCTTCTTCAGCGTGCTCATCCGCCAGGACTGGATCAGCCTCGCGGACCGCGTGCGTCTCGTCGAGTGGAAGGGCCGCCTCGATCTGGCCTGGTACGTGGTCAGCGGGTCCGCCGAGCTGTATGACGACGCGATCACGGACTACCACGACGACTTCAGCGCGAACATGGGCTGGAAAGAGTTGTATGCGGCCGTCAACAAGGAGCACGATGATGGGCATGTGGCGAAGATGATCCGCGCGCTGAAGAACGGCCAGGAGGCCGCGCGCCCGTTCGAGGCCGAGTATCCTGATGCGTTCCCGGTGAAGGGCGATATGTGGTTGAAGATTGCGCGCATGGCGCTGGACACGACCAAGGATTGGCCCACCGATCAGAAGTTTGTGAATTTTACGGGCTTTGATATGGGGTGGAAGATCCGGCCGGATCTTGCTTAGTTTTTTTGTTTTTTTGTTGGATTAGAATATAGTTGAAGTGTGACCCTATGTACCTAACTTTCTGGAATGGCTTTGTGCGGACTAACGCACTCGCATCGTATATTCTATTCCATGTCGTAGAATCACTAGCTAGGCCCGGTAGATGGCAGATAGGCGTGCAGAAACGGAAAGAAATGTCTCGCTAGACCGGTGGCAATGCACATTGGGGTGCCGGAGGGAAACTTGGCCGACCCATTCCTATTCACCACGCTGACATTCTTCATCTCGTATCTCCCGCCCTCGTCATCCGCGGCCTCGATCATCCCCGCGGCCAGGTCGAGATACGAGACAAACGATTCGTCGTGATCGAGATTCAGCTCATGGCCGCGTTGCGCATCCACAGCGAGCCCGCCGGGCTTGATGAAAATCGTGGACACCAGGTCTGCCTGCGTGCGAAGGTAGGCCTCAGTCCTGCGCAGGTCCTCGTAGACATGCGAGGCGGCGGTGCGGAGGATGGAGCGGAACCACCACGGCATGTGGCGGCTCAGATGGTCGTCGATGGTGCCGGAGGAGAGCAGGAGGATTTTGGGGAGGGGTGCGCGCAGCTGGCCGTGGACCTTCAGCTTCTCGATCGCGGCGACAATACTTCTCGCCGTATCCAGGCCGACCTGACAGCCGGGCACATTGTCGTTGGTCGTCACCACGTGGAAGATGGCGCGCGTGTCGCGTATGCATTCAGCCAGCAGGTCAATATCGTAGATGTTCCCTTCATAGACCGTGACGCGCTTGCTATCGGCGACCGCTGGGACCTTTTGGGTCAGCTTGGCCTTGTTGCGGCAATAGGCGTGGATTCGCGCATTTTCGGTGCGCAGCAGGTTGTCGATGAGAGCTGTGCCACAGTTGCCTGTGGCGCCAAGGATCGCGTAGGTCGACATGGTATGACGCAAAAGCTAGCGACCAATCTTTCTTTGTCTGTTGTTTTCGACTCTGGCCGGCCAGTCCATGATCTTATCGATCGGGCTTCTTGGCCTGCGATTGGGGGTGGGGGGGGGGGTTCGGGGTTCGGACATGCGCGCTGAGTAGGACGACTGTCGGGAAATAGTAGTCCACGGGCAACGAGACATAGGCTATCGGGTTGTAGCGTGTCCGAATTTGTCATACGTCGTGTCAGTCGTGTCAGTCGTGTCATACTTATTTCGAGGGACTCCCATCCAAGGGGGTGGCGTGGATGCAGGAAAGGGGGATGCTTTAGGATGCAATCGGGGGGTAGAATGTCCGAGGGGAGTTCTGTGGCCCAACAATAGCGGCCAATTGACAGCTCGGGAGTTAGAATGTCCGGCATTGTCCGCCATCAATGAAATTGACGACCCGACAGATCCACAGCAACCAACTTGTGGCAAACTCAATCGCTGTAGAGGATAGATTGGTGAATTTTGGTTACCTGGATTAGAACTATAAAAGGGAGACATCGAGTATGGTTTCGTGTGCCCATTCAGATCCCAATCTATCAGCAACAGTCAGTCAACTCTAGTCCAACATCATCTTGCCATTCAATCTTACTTCACACCGTTATTTCGATTTAAAACAAGAAATATGACCATCCGAGCCCTTAACCAGAACATTCCACCCTGGGCCTTTGCCGCCAACGCAGACGAACAGGGCCCAACTCACCCATTCTCCTCTCCTCATCCCAACCCGAACCCCTGGGCCTTCCAACCCGCCCCGAACCAAGTCGGTCGCCCCGGCCACCCCTACCCATCGCCCTGGGCGGCGCAGCCCCGCAACGGGGACGACACCAACGAGGTTAACCACGAACCCGGTGCGCGCAAGCCATACCCATACCCCGGTCCGGCTAAGGGGTACCCGCCATACTCCTTCCCCGGCGCCCCCGAGGGCCGCAAACCATATCCGTTCCCGGGCTACGCGCAGGAGCCGCACCCCTACCCCGGCTCTCTGCCCTGGCACCAGCCACACGCCTACCCCGGCCCGGCGGACGGCAGAAAGCCCTACCCTTCTCCCTGGGGCGACGATGACGGTCAGAAGCCCAAGCCGCTCCCGCGCAAGCCGTACCCTTACCCGGGACCCGCCGAGGGCCACAAGCCATACCCCTATCCGGGTCCTATTCCCTGGCGACAGCCCTACCCGTCCCCATGGGGCGACGACAACGATGAGGGTGACGATGATGATAACAAATGCAAGCCCGCGTTCCCGCGCCGGCCATACCAATTCCCGGGTGCGCAACAACACAACGCAGGCGAATTTGCTCATCAGCAGCCGCCTGACACGTTCCCCGGGTTCCAGCAAGGCGGACCCGGTCTGCGAGGATGGGGTGCGAATGGGTATAGTGCACGCGGCGGCGTCGAAGCAGCTCACCACCCCTGGACCTTCCCCTTCCTCTACTCCAGTCAACCACCCTACACGTTTCCCGGTGTCAAATCCGATGCATACCAACTCGACGTGGACGTGTTCGACACCCCCGAGGCGTTCGTGATCCACGTGCCTCTGCCCGGCGCGAAGAAGGAAGACGTCGAGGTCAGTTGGGACCCCAAGGCTGTGCAGCTCGGTATTTCGGGGACGATCGGTCGGCCGGGGTCAGAGGAGCTGCTCAAGACGATTGCGCTAGATGAGCGCCGGGTGGGGGCGTTTGAGCGCAAAGTACGACTAGGCGGCCCAGGCAGCGCGCCGAAAGTGGATGGCGAGGCGATCTCGGCCAAGTTGGAAGATGGGGTCCTTGTTGTCGAGGTGCCGAAGACGGAGCCGGATGATGTTGAGGTGAAGAAGGTGGTGATTGAGTGAGGGGGTTTGTGTGGCGAAGAGGCTACGGGAAGGTGATGAATGGGTTATTGGGATAGGGCAGGAGATAGATAGTTGATAGTTAATGTACTGTACTTTATTCGTCTTCGCATTTTGCTTGATGAAACCCGTAGCTATTTCTCGTATCAAGACTAAGATCTTCCCTACCACTGCAAGTTTAATCTCAGCCAAAAAGTGATTCACAACGATCTCTCAGGCTTGCCCGCAAACGGAGGAGCAGCAATATATATAAAAGGTCTTCACTCCACACAACAGGGCCTAAATGCGCGCACTGGACATTTTCTACCATTGATTGTCTAGAGCACTATTCGGGTGCTTATAGAACTCGAATTTACATTTGCATAGCAATCAAGAATAAAGCGAGCCGCAAGAAAGAGTGGGGTGGGCTGAGTGATACCGATTGTGCAGTGGCAACTGGAAAGGAAAGCCTCCCGTCCCGCAAAGCCGAAATTCCACCCTCTCTACATCCAGGCAAAGGCCGACTGCCCTGAAGATGACAAAAGTTCGCCAAATCCAATTGTAAACCCTCATGGCTCAGCTATAATGCATCAGTAAACCTACTAACCCACTTACATATGGACTCATGGAGGCAGACCGGGTGTAAATTCGACCGTATCCCTCGACCAGAAATGCCATGCTCACACAAGGACAAGGGCCAGCGTCGACCGCGACGGTTGACCAGACTGTAATTGTACATAGAACCTCTACTTCCTCTACGCAAGCCAGGGAAAATTCCTCCACGGCCAGAAACATGAAACCCGGTGCAACCGACCTCGGGCCATTACCATTGCACCACGCGAGGAGGGATTGATGGGGGTCGCCAAACCAGAAATGCCCCGAAACCCGAATACGAATCACCCGAGCCTCGCTTCCCGACGCATCCATCCACCACCAACAACAACCACCACTTTATACAAGTTCCCACAGAGGGGGAAGGCGTGTACCTCAATCCGGAAAACCACACTCGCCGACCCAAGCCCAAGGATACAGTGCAAAATGACAATCACAATGTCCAAGACCCCTACGTTCGAAGGTACCAACAACCACGCCAGGTCACATGACCTCCTCCACCCTAAACCCCCCCCCCCCCCCCCCCCCCCCCCCCCCCCCCCCCCCCCCCCCCCCCCCCCCCCCCCCCCCCCCCC
>WOUI01000487.1:0-22266 GCA_012184565.1 Aspergillus floridensis | reverse complement strand
GGGGGGGGATGGGGAGCAGAGAGGGGGGGGGGGAGGGGGGGTGAGGGGTGGGGGGGGGGGGGGGGGGGGGGGGGGGGGGGGGGGGGGGGGGGGGGGGGGGGAATGGGAAGGGCTGAGTTGATAGCTGGAGAAGTAAAAATAAGAAAAAGGTACTACAAGCCGTACTCTCTCTACACAGTACTATCGGTGTGACAGGCTTGAGATATCAAAGCCGTTCATTCTGCAAACGAGGTATTTAACAAGCCCCCCTGCATTTTCCATTACGAAACCGACAGTCAGTCTTACGAGCTGAAAGCGATTATTCCCAACTTCTCCCACGGAAGCGCAGAGTCAGTTTTCTCTCTTGATCATCAACTGACAGTTGTTGCGGAAGTGATGACGTTGAATGAACTCAAGAATAGCCAACCATCCAGCGAGGATTTTAGAGGCGATTAACCTACAGGACATGGGTAAACGATGGAAATTGCGGGGGAAGGAAGCCCTCCCATTTCTCGGCATGGGCTCCAAGCCTCTCCCAGATCAACGCAGACTATTCCCGACTGGGTAGCAAGTGAAGCGCCCGGCAGAAAAAAAAATTCACTAGAAACTGTCCTCGGCGCGACGGAGCACTTCCGTATTCACTAACGAAAAAAGGTGGGGAGGGCCCCGTTTGGCTTATGTAACAGTCTGACCGCCCGGGAGGCTGCGACCCCCCCCCAAATTGCCCCAATTGCCCAAATCACAGGCCCAGACCCAGGAATCTTTCCGAGTGACGAAATTTCCGGGAGAGAAATTCGGTTGTTGCTCCATGGCTCTAGGCTGTTTTCAGTCAAGTGAGGGTCAGCTGCCTTCCGAAGCCCTTCCCGGTTCGGCCAATGAAACAAGTCCACTTCTCCGGATTGACAATCCAACGTCACCTTCGTGAAATGCGGTGGGCAGAAGATATTGCCGTGCTTTTTTCATTGACTCAACTTGTCGGGATATGCGCCCCCTCCATTTTGGGAACGACACGAGAAAAAAAGAGGGAAGATCAAGCAGAAGATCAGAAAAGCACCCATTCTTGAGGCACTGGCTCGTCATACCGCGTTCATTGCGCGTAAGCCACCCCCGTCTTTACCCCACTGCTATGTAAATCGCTCATGTTAAAGACCACCCACACCCGAATTGAGGCATTAATTTGTGTCTACAAGCCCAAATCACGTACTGACTACCCCCCTACTGATGCACACTAAACTAAAGAGATTTTCCCCGTCGAACGTACACCCAAAAGCAAGTACTGAATAAGAAAAACAACGCACATGACAGGTCCATCCCGGGGTCTATGATCCCGATTTTCCACGAGGATAACCGACTGTTACCACAGCATAGAGTAACTTATACCACTCCCTGGGGCGCAGCACATCAAGCCCACGCAGGGGTCAGGCGCGCCTTTTCTGCACGTCCCCTCGGATCGAGGGCTTTGGCATCAGAAAAGCCGCCTGAGTATGATGAGGAGAAGTGTAATTGCCGTAAACACTTTTCCGGACCAGAGCACTGATGGAGGTGTAGTTGGTACATTTGGGCAAACAGGCAGGGCAGGCAGACAGGCATAGCCGGTCGGAAAGGAAGGTCGGGTCTTCAAATCTGTACCCCGCATCCGACCAGAAAACACGGGCCAGTTCCCCGGATGTTCTCGTCCTTTTTTCGCCTGGCGACCTTTTTTCCCGGTTTCCACCTGTTCTGTCCTGGACGTCTGGTGGGTGGCGGCTTTTCCGGTTAGGAACTTGTCCAAGTACGGAAGTCATTCAACAACACTGGCACCTGGCAGTGACGACAGAATCATCATTCTTTACATTCACATTGTTTACGGCTCTCATGTTCCTCACACGGGAGATACACCTAACTACCCGACAATCAAATACAGACGAGATTGAGTAATGCACCACCACGTATTCCCATCCGTGTCCCTGCATACAATTATCCCCCTTAGCTAAAAAAAAAAAAAAAAAAAAAAAAAAGTCTCGGACCCCCCAGGCGCGTCAACCGCTACCCTGTACTAAACTAATCGATCATCCGGGTCAAACCAACCCGAATCAACAAAGCATTGTCTGCCAAGCAAAAAACCAACGACAGCTGAGAAAGTCAGCAGGAGAGCTTCAAGCGTACACATGCATGTTCGAAGTTGATAAACAAAAGTTCCATTTTCCCCCAAGCCAAGGCGAGGCTATTCCCGAAAACAACAATCATCCACGTGCTCGTCATTTCCCCGACCTCCCCGAGGCAATCCTTCCCCCAGTCAGCGGAATGTGGGGACAAAATCCCCCCCTTTCCCTCCCTCGGCCGGAAGTTTTAGGAAAGGGGAAGAATGCGGACTGAATGCAGTACGGGGTGAACATCTCGGTAACTAACGGCTTCTAGCGCTGTGTACATACAGTACCTGGACAAACGACTACTGCTACTATCATCGCTTTCTTTGTGGATCTAGACAGGTAGTACTACTATGTGATTAACTATCTATGACGAACCCCCTGGGAAAGAAAGAGTATGCAGATTTCAGTCACGCTAACTGATCTTACGGAGCTGAGTCCCATCTCACCACAGTCCTTCCCCGGGGGAGCTCTAGACTCTGGAAGTCGGGAGCTTAGTGGAGCTTTGCCGAGTTTTGTGGAGATAGAAGATATATTTTTGGCATGTCTTGGTTTGACTCCATTCCGGGGAGAGTCTAGACTGAAGGAACTTTCTCATCGGTTGTGATCGCCTGACCTTGAAGATAGATCTCCTGGGGCGACTTGAGGCTTGCGGAAAATGGACATGCGATGGAATCTCGCATAACGTGAGCCCGTATCATGCCTCTTAGCACAGTCGCCTCAGGTTCAGACCCCATATTGCTTATTCGGCCCACGATGGCCAACACACTGCGAGCCAGTGGCGTACTACCATGACTGAAGCCGTAGTCCTTCACTACATACATGTTCACATAAATCGTGGGTAGAAATTGCCAGAAAGGTGTTTGCGTAAAGGAGAATGGTTCTGTGCAATCTTATGATGAACAAAATCCCAATATGCTATCATCAATCATTCCGCGCTTGAGATGCCATGATCTGCGGCTTAATGAGTACCTCAATGTCCCACAATTCTTTCGTGTTCCTTCATTCGCTCATATATCTACCCTTGGGTGCCCTCGGAGTCGAGATTGTAGATTTTAGCAGTCCCACCGTCCTTACCGCCGTCGCCGGCTGGCAACCATCTACCGCTTCCTGTTCAGGCAATGGTCTAAGGCACTGAGTCATAATGCCTATATCACCTAATAGCTTAAATAGCCAGCCCAGCTACCTAAGGGTTCTGGGGCTCCTTGATCGAAGTACATCGAACACACAAGTGGCATAGTTCGCGCCAAGGACCGATTTACAATCTCACGGTACCCACTTACTATGTCACTGCATGACCTTCAGTACAGCATGCAGCTACGAGATAGCCCCTCACTTATCTCTTTGTTATCGGCCGTGATCTGCAATGTAGACATCGACTTGCCCTCGTAAGGAACACATGTTCATCCTGGGATTCGCATGAAGAGAACCCCACATCTGCTGCCCCTGCTTGCCGAGCTCACCGTCTCCCATAGGGGCCGAATTTGACGAGGTAGTTGTGACCATTGAGCTTGGAACGGCCAGGTGAAGCCCCTTCAGCGTCGATATTGCTAGATGTAGCGATCTCAAGAAAGCCTCCGGCGTGGAATAGGTTCTGAATCAAGCGGAGATAGTGAGACCGCGAACCCAACGCACCCGACTCTCCGATAAGAGATGTAGATATATATCTATACGCGGCCTTGATTGGGGTTGGAGTGGGGGGGCTCCCAATTGAGGTTTCATTCTGCGCATGCCCAGGCGCAGAGCTCCTGTACAGTAATGCAGTCAAAGGGCCTCATATGATATCGACAAGCAGCTGGGGAGGGTGGTGGTGCTATATGCAGTGATATTGGTGAGAATCACCGACCTTATCAGCACCACAGCCAATCACAACGACGGGAAAGCGGGTACATCAGCCTGGATCACGCGGCGGGGTAAACAAACGACAGCCCAAGGCTGAAGGCTGTTTGTTCCTGTTCTCACTTTTTTCACCACCTCAAGTCGCTTCGCTTTGCATCTCCCATCTTCGCGAATATTGACCTTCCTTCACCTCAAGGTACGCTGCCCCAAAATCCCCATCTTGTGTGTTACCAGACCCCACCAGGTCAACTCACACATCCAACCACAGCCCCTCACCGACTCCAAACAGAAACAAATCTTGCAAAAATGGGCCACAACTCTTGCCCCTCTTGCGGTGCTACCATCGCTGGCGAAGTGAAGACCTGCGGCTCTTGCGGAAAGGTATGGCATACATCTCATCTGGTCTTTTGTTCAACCCTCTTATTCATGCCACTAGACCTGCCCTGTCTGAAGTCGTCCTCCTGGCTTCGCGGGGTTGTTTTTAATCGCCTCGAGATCGCAGATCACAATGTCAGTATTAAGTCAAAGGCGAATGGTCGATGGTCTGGACATAATATGGACCGATATGTATTGAGCTGACATGGCACGATGAATGCATGAATGAAATGAATGAACGAATGCAAGTTTCTCGTTCCATCTCCTTCCTTCGTCCAGATCGAGTAGGACAGAACACCTGTTCAGACAATAGCCCGAACGGTAGCTGAGCCTCCTGCTCGTTGGCTAAATAAGGGGATATCCAAATGCTCATTGCTCCCATTGAGCGGACTATCCTCGCTTAGTCGAGTCATCGTTCCTGATTCTTTCCGTACTTGGCCATTTTGCCTGTCAGTGTCGCTGTCAGACGGCCGCGAGAAGCGGTTGTTGACAATCATCGAATGTCGCCGAGGATCAACTGAGCAGTTATTTGGGAGGGCTTCATTATCTGAGAGCAGAGCAACCGCCACCGGATGGTCACGGATCTTGCACACGCCGAAAAACTTGTAGAGCGCATCAAGCGCAGGTACCGACAGTCCATGGATAACGATAGAGAACAGCACCAACCAGTAGACAACTGCACAGACTGCGGTTAGGTGCGCATCAATTCCAAATGATAATGATCTGTAGTCTTACCTGGTGTCATAGCGGCGGTCAGATTGTTAATCTCAGTGTCGCTTTCGCCTGGGGAGGGAAAGAGGCGGCGAGCATACTCGACATATGCGATAGCACCGATACCTGCCAAGTAGCATGAGCATGAGAACGAACGTTATCCTGGAGGCGAGCGCGGCTTACCGATCGGTCCAAAGTAGCCCAAAAACAACGCTTCTTTCCAATCACTACAGACCTTGGGCATGAACTTGTATCCTGTAATAATGGCGGGAATGCGACGAAAGATAAGGATTAAAAAGCCTAGTCCAAGTAAGCGCCAGATGGAGATCCCAGTGTCATGGGGTCTATGAAACTGGTCCCATGGCATGACTGCACCAAGATACATGAAAGCTGCAGTGTTCAGCAAAGTCTCGATTGTCGAATTGAAAGAATCGTGCCGGGCCTGCATCTCAGCCTGGTAAAGGCCATCCCAGTTGAGCACACTCCCAGCTATGAAGCAGGCAAGTGTTTCATCGGATCCAAAACAGCCGCACGTCCCAACAATGAGCATGCCAATTGCCACAGGGACCAGAGTAAAGCTTTCATTATCGATCCATCTTCGCTTGGATGCGCCCTTGAGTAGCTTCTGGCAAGTGAAGCCGACAAAGGCGCCATAGGAGGCACCCAGGAAAATCATGTACAGGACTCCCTCCACGGCCCAATGTTTCAACGCAGGGCCGACTCCTCCACCAAAGCGCCCTGCGCTCGTTGCGCCGAGTGAATCGGGGATGCCTCGCTCTAGATCGAAGTCCTCCAGGCTAGCGGTGTTTTCAGGCGCTTCTGCGTAACGCAACAAGGAAAGCGCAAGCAGCAGAAATGGAAAACCGAAGCCATCATTTGCCCCTGCCTCGGCCGAAATAAACTCTCGAAGTGGTCGACGAACATAGTTATCTGCAAAGGGACCTTTTGCAATGGCTTGAGATAGAACAGGATCCGTGCAAGTCACGCAAGCGCTTATAATAAGAGCCGAAAGCTACACACGAGACGGTCAGCACAGTCTTCTAGGTTAGTGCCTGAGTTGTTGAAGCTCCAGTGAACGTACAAAGGATAAACTGGGAATCGCAAGCAAGATACATGCAGATGTTGCAAACCATGCTATAGTCATGAGCGGAAGAAGACATATAGCCAGTTCGCAGAGACGCTGTCTTATGTATCTCTTGGGCAATTGATATCCAGCTTTTACCAACTGTATGCCTATCACTAGGCGTGCCAGGTTCTGCTATCATTAGTATCGATCTATTAGTAGCTTATCAGAGTGGAATTTACAAACGCGATGTCACTGCGGTAATCGTCATCCCCTCCTCCCCACTGAGATATGTTCAGGAACCTAGCGCCGATCGGCCCTAGCGAGACACCAATTAAGAAGGCTGGCACTAGTTGAGAATCAGTATCAGGTTAAATCAGTGTGAATCTTTGTTCATACAGGCTTCCCCGAGGTACCACCTCTGCTTGATTCTGAGCGAAACATATCCGAAAATGAGAATATAAAACGCTTCACCAAAGTAAGTATTTGCGCTTTGTATATTATTTTGTTCCGGCGCTTCTCACCTATAACAGAGACGACGATATTGAAGTTGCTGAGGTCAAGAATTGGATGCAGCATGGCGCCCGTGCCTTGAGAAGCACCTTTGTAGTTCGACCAGCAACAGGAGTGTTTGACGAAAAGAATGAGCTTCTCGCTGAGATTTTGGCGTAACCGGATCTCAATATTCAATATATTGAAATAGCATGTGCATCAGGAGGTATTTGTATAAGGAGGCACCACAATTCAACTAGAATCTTATGAGCGGCGCGGAAGGTCCTAGGGCCAACATCCCACACAGCACCACATTGAGACCTGCTGCCCTTTGATATCCCTGTAAAAGAATCGAGGGGCACTGTGTGTTATCTCTCACACTTAGATTGGTGCGATTGCTGTGGGTCGCCATACGCCTCCCTTGCAGGAAGCAATGCTGCTGCAAAGCTTGGCCGCTCTCGCTCGCCATAATCGGCGTATCTCTTTCTAAGGTACGTAGGTCGTCATGCCAGTCGTCATCAAGAAGCTGTAAGCGTGCATGCCAGCATGTTTAGACTCTCGGGTTGTTATGCGGATATCCCAGGGATTGCTTGTTCGTGACGGGCTAGCGATTTAGCTCAATCAGGAAACGGACGATAGCAGAAACTCAGATCTTCTCAATCAGACAGGTATGTGCCAAGCCGGCAGGTGGCGTAACCCTCTGTAAATCTGACTGTTTGGTTTGCAATTCGAGTGCATAGAAATGGCCCAAATCGGTGGTGTCACATTTCAGTTCCAGTAAGGATCACAGAGCGAAACAAGGAGTCAAGGGAGAATCTAAACCAGATTGCGTAAGTGTGCCTGCACTGAGAATGACAGTTTGTGTCTAAAGTTCAAGTCTTACTGATTGACAAATAACGAACTTAGGACAACTTGATGATGACAACAAGGCCTTGCGATAGCGGGACATGCTTTGGAGATATTGTTTTGGCGTCCAATATATCACTCTTCTTGTCCAATATCCACTTGCACGTTGAGTATCGCCTTTTGAAGAGCCTTGACTGAACTCTCATTTGGGTTAGTGTCATAAAAAAACATAGAATGTCTGGATAAGACACCCCGTGGGCGTCCTGGCGCAGATCCCGATAAAAGCCACTCAGGTTTCTGACAGATTGCACATCTAGCATCCAGGCTCCAGCCAAAGCAACGCCTGCCGGGAGTCTCGTGCAATTTCAGCCAGTGTCGGGTTTGACATGGTCGATGATAAGAAGATGGTTTCGAGACCCAAGTCAGGAGTCACTGGCAGCAAGTAGCCGCAACCCCGCGAGCACCTTGCGGACTGCACCTCTGGACCACAGCGGTATTTTCACCATAATCGGTGAGCCAAGAACAAGTCAAGATATTTATAATATATACACATTAAAGAGGAAATAACAACATGTACACGATCTCTTTCGATCGCAGAATCGCAGAATCGCAGAATCGGAGGACTCTTGTGGCTTCATGGTTCAAAATTTGATTTGACCGCAAGAAAGGGGAATAAATCTTAGGCTACATATATGGCAATAACAGAAACTTGCGTTGCAGGGCAGAATCTCAAATGGGAATACTCCAGTGCATAAAACCCAGGCTTTCCTATGTTCGAAGATGAATAATAAATCTCCCTGGCTTCACGCCTTTACTCAGCACACGTTTTCGGTGACAAGTAAACTTGGAAGAAGACGATTCGGTGATTACGCGGCTAACCTCAGAATCCACGCTTACTTGAAGCCTTTGCATGGAGAGAACTTAGCATCCGTTGTCTAGGCAGTCTTTCGCCATTGCGACCAGACACCAATCAAACTGCTGACCGTTCCTGCAATACCAACGAGACCATCATCAAGTGCAGCAAGACCAAGAGCAGACACAGGAACAGTCAAGTCGCACAGGTCGGAGATCAGCTGAATACGAGCCGTGGAGCGTTCCCTGGACAAAGATGTTAGCGTTCATTTTAATAACCCGACCAGACAGTCTCGTTACGGAGATCACATACTTCTCAAGCTTCTTCGCCTCCACAACACCCTCACCCTCCTTAAGATCAAGGGTCTTTGCCTTCTCCCTCAGCCGGAAGAGGGTATATAAACTAGCAACAGCGCTGCACGCCAGTCCTGCCATCCACGAGCGATAGGCCGAGTCCTGCAGTCGTTTCACGGAAGCAAGTTTGCGCACACCAATCGCGTCCACAACCGTGATGGTATCAAGAGACAAGTACCCAGCATAACCAAGCTGCCGACCAACCGCAAGGTAGCGGAGTACTGGGTCGATCGGGTTCTTGTTGTCGGAGGCCAGCGCGGCAGCCTTCAAGTGTTCAACAAACTTTCCAATTCTGAGGATCTTACGCGTGGTTCCGAACTGCTTCTTGATAGCATTATAGGGATCGATGGCAGACTGCGGGCGGTTGGTGCGGTACAAGTACCAGGCATAGAAACGAGAGAAGTATTGCAGGGTACGGAGGATCTTATCGCGACCGACTGTGATTCAAATTAAGAAAAAAAGGTTAGAATCAGAAAGAAGAACAGACACGCGCTAGACCAGGGTGGCAAGAATGCTCAAGTCAACGGACGATGGGGAAGCGAGGTCGGGACCTTGCGGCTCCCCAATTCCGAGCTTCACGCGATAGAAACGTGTCTAAGCCCTATACAATGGACGCATCTCACATACCAGTTGTCGCAACAAAGCGCAAATAATGCGCCACAGCAGGGTGATAGACCAGTGCGTCAGCAACCATTTTCAAGATGGGAATCTCCGTGCGTTGAGATTAGGAGGAGGATGTCGGCCGATAGCGGGAGATGGGATCCGGAAGCTGTCAGCTCGTGGAGAGACAAGCGGTATGTGAAAGAGGACAGGCCAGCTGGTGGATGAGGGACAGAGGGTATGAGGATCGATGTTACACGTCACACGGAGAAGCAACGAGTAGACGGGGAAGATGGGAGAGGACTAGAATAAGTTCTGGGGAAGAAGCGATGGGGGAGAGAGGGTGGGATGAATGATGGATGCTGGGGTCGGTAAATGACCGGGGATCGACGGGCGGGAAAGAAGGAAGGGTTCGTCTTGTGCTCTGCCCGCCCACTCAACAAACCTCGGTTGCTCGGTGCTTCTGATAACAAACGGTAGTAGACCAATATTTGACCACCAACTACCGTCATGTGTGCTCAGGTCACGAGACTCTTTGTCGGCTTCTCATTTCAATTCATTTTTGCCCCCAAAGGCCATAACGGCATGACTCTGTAGTCTCCACAGCTCTCTGGGTTGACTTCTGTTATACAGCATAAACTATAACTACCACCCAGCTATGGGCCAGACCTCACCTGAACGGCCTAACGAAGTAAAAGAGCTCATCCGGTGGCCATTGTTTAATTATTAGTTAGTCAGCAATCCATTATATAACTACTACATAGAGGACATGATGGTCATTAGGTTTATATCCATAAATACATGAATCATCGGTCTGAGCGATGTTGTTGCGGTGACCGCAGCAAATATCATCTACCATTTCGCGCTTCTGGGCATCGTTCGCTCAATCTGTTGCTTGGGGTTCGCTCTCTGAGTTTTTTAGGGTGTGGATCGGCTCGCTGCATTCGTCGCTCGGGCTCATCAAGACTAAATGTCGCAAAGGGCGTCAAATGGGCTGCAAATATTGTGCAAGCATAGAAATAAATGGCGCTCAGTGGGCAAGGTTTTTGCTGGGCGATTGGGCGCCCACCATACGCGTTGAAAGGTCAGTGCAGGGTCAAAAATGTAGCTTACTGCTCCTCAGGCCTCTCATGGGTCCCCATCAGGCTTGTGTCATATCCATGAGACTCGAGATAAGCACGGAATTTAGCATCCTCTTCAATGATTGTGTCCTAGCGAAAGCATGTAAGGTTAGCACAAGAATCCAACGCAGTATTATCAAAGTAAAAGTGACCCAGCAGTGATCACATACCTGGCCAATCTGTGGCAGAAGGAAGTATGCCAACGCCGCGCTGAAGATGCACAGGGAGCTCGAGACGAAGAACGGATCCTGCCCGCTGCGGACTGGGTTTGGGGCGTTTTTCTGTATGATTGGAATCACATAAGTGCCCACAAAAGCACCGATCTTTCCAAAAGCAGCAGCGATGGCATAGAATTGACCTCTGACCGCGGTTGCGCTGCTTTTTGCACAGCAAAGGCCGATGTTATCACCGGGACCGAATTCCCCAAGGCTGGAAAAGATTCTAGTGGGCCACGTCAGTGGGTGAACAGAACCTCTAGTAGTCCAATTGCCTTACCCGAAGACCACGACAAACGCCGCCACATTCTTGGGGGTCGAAAGATACTCATAGCAGCCGGACATGATGAATCCAACGATACCCTGGAAAAGTACGCCAATAGCCAAAGTGTTGCGGGGCCCAATCCAGTCACTGGACAGACTACCAAGAAAGGAGCCTGGAATGTAGAATGTGTAGGTCAAAGTAGTCCAACCGAAGCTCTTCCAAAGGGGAGCACTATCCCCTAGGATAATGGCTAACCAGTCTGAGGAGTATATGCTGAATGAATAGGAAGAGAAGTCATACAGGAACCAAATGAGGGAGAGCACAGCCTTGTTGCGGTTAGCCATACACCTTTTACCTCATAGAAAGAAGAAGGAAACTAACCAACCGCTTCCAGTAGAACCTGTCCAGGAATTAGTCAACGCGTATGGGGCTTGCGGTGATTGATGAAAGACCGCTGGAGAGGAGATATGGGACAACATGATAGAATGATAAAAGTAGTACTCACTTCACAATTAGCCATAAAGGGAAAGTGTGCATGCGCTCTCGGTCGAACTCTTCAGGCTCTTCAAGCTTCAATCGCAAATACATCAGACTAAGAGGGGGAATTACACCCAATCCCAACCCAACACGCCACACTGCGCGTAGGTGATCCTCGGTGAAAATCAAAACCAATATCATGGAAACCAATGCAGAAATGACATATGCAAAGTCAATCTGAAAATTGGTAAACATGACAAACCATCGGTTTCGATGACCTTGCTTCAGTTCCCCGGTGTTCTCGGCGCAGGCCACACTTCCTGCTGGATATTCCCCACCGATTCCTATTCCCAAGAAGAAACGGTAGGCTGTCAATGCGGCAAACAGGCCATAGTGACTGTTGTTATAGCCGTATGCACCAGCACATAAAGCAGCGAAGATGAACAGAATGATAGTGGATATCATCAACGACCATTTACGTGACCAATGATCACTTGTGTATCCAAATATCAGCATGCCAACCACTGTTCCCGCAAAAGTGATCGACGAAACGTTCTGGCTCGCGGGCGAGTTGGCATATTCAGCCGGATAAAGCCTCTTGAGTATGGTATTGACAGGTCCGATTATCTGGAGACGTGGTCAGCAAAGCCAATCCGAGCATCAAGCCGATGGAGGCAGAGAATCATGCATCAAGGTCAAGAGTCCACATACACCATTGAGATATCCATCAGAAAAAAGCCCAGCGCCACAGGCAATAGTGGGCCAACTGCGCTCCCAACGACTCTTGCCTTCCGGATTTGCATCCAAAGGTGCCTCATGAGAGCCTGAGACTGTATCGACCGGTGCCTGGACATCTGCCTCGATATCCGTCTTCGACTCTACGGTTCCTTTCTCTTTGTCGTCTGACATTTTGTTGTTGTTGTTGCAGGAAAACGGTCTTGTACAGAAAGGGATGTTTGAAGTAAGCAAGGGGCAGTTGAGGGCGTGGTGCAACTATCCGTTTAAGAACAAGTCGATGTAAGAAGGGAAAGTGAGCACGTGCAAGTTCGAAAGGTCGATTCTCAACTATAGTATAGAGGCACCTTCGAGTTGGGTAAAAAACAAGATAGCAAGGACGGATGCGAAGACAAGAAGTGTGGGAAAAAGGCAAAGGGAGGGGGAAAAAAAAAAAACTTTCTACAGGCGGGGAATCAAAAGACGCTCGTGATGAGGGCACATCAAGGCCACAGAGATCCGGATTCCTACAAGATCCATGCTATTCCAGTGCCACCATCAATCCAGGTTGCTCGAACCTTTAGCGAAATCGCCAGGATGTACTCCGAATGGCCCCTCCTCCTTAGCGGGCCTTAGCGCATGATTACCGCGGGTTAAGCGGTGGAAGAGTGGGGTTGCACTTCAAGCTTCCCTTCAACTACCCCGTCTTCAGCCGCCCAACTGAACCAAAATGGAAAGTCGAAGACGCTCCACCTGCGTCTTGTCGAATCCTATCGAATCGCATGTTGTATTCGAGGATTCCGGTGGCCCATCGTTGAGTACTAGCTAGGTTCTATAGCCTGTTTCCCATGTGATTATACTTATAGGGCCTCCTTCACCGGCTCACCTGCCTCAGGTACAACTAGCGTTAGTTCAGCTGCGAAAGCCTGCGGTTATGCAAGTATATTGGCAAGAAGACCAACCACAAATTGGTGGCTGCAATAAGCTACAAGCACCGATAAGCCTATATGAACTGCACTAGTAGATTAATAGAACATCAATATGGGTGTGATAGCCTAAGAGCTGGGATTGAGGCTACCGAGTCGTTTGAATGACTCTTCTATTCTTCTCAATGTAGGCTTGAGATCAATGATTGAAATCAATGATTAATTAGACTAGTAGGTGTGAACGAGAAATATTCTTCACCAAGGCCCTGGTTCATATATACATTGCGTACTACTGCAGACCCCATGCTGGACAACACCTAGTATTTGCCATGGCCAGTAATTAGGATCTTGGGACTCATGGAAATGCAGTGGTGAACAAATAGCACCAGGTTGATCAAGAGCCACGAAAGAAACCATGGGCCGTTCAATACAGGTACCATTGACTACGAGCTGAGGTTGTGCTCACTGCTCATACTCTTTATCAATACTGTGTTATTGTACCGTGATTTGAGCCCCGTTTTCTTACTCGCTTTGCAAGGAAAAGAGAAAGTGATTCGAGGTAACTGATATAGCTTTCTAAGCCCTGTAAGACTTCAAAGGTCAATGATCGCCAGTTACACACCAAGCATCGAATGAGAGTATGTCTATTGGAATCAATCAACGTACTGTACATGGTAGGAATGCACCCACAATTCGATTTCTCCGGAATGAGGGCGGAGAGCCCGTGTCGGCACCGGAAGAATATTTTCTCCAGCTGAGCTCGGGTCAGCTACGGTCCATCGGTGATGTATCCGCCTTCGTTCATCATCCTGTCAACAGATACCTGGACAACGAACATTCAGCCTTTTCAATCTAGCTCTCTCAACAGTCTAATACCACTTTAACTCACCTCCGGTCTCTTGCTCATATCTTCATCGCCAACATGGGGTCTGATCCGCAGTACATAAAGTACCCCGATCTCGTTCTCGCCCAACATGTCTTCAACATCTCCAACCCAGCATGCCCCCAAACGGTGCGACAGACATCACTAAAGAAGATTCAAGATGCCATCACAGAGCGAAAAATGGCCCCATTCTACCGCCATCTTGCTCATCCCGTTGAAGGTATTTTGAATCACTCTGGCGAGGGAGTTGCGCAGCACCCAGCCAAGTCCGCGATTACGTCGAACCTGCTTGCCTCCCGGAAGTCATCCCAGAAAATCGACTTCCCATGGGACGAATCCCTGTACCAGTCGTTGGTCGAAGATAACCGGAAAGAGCTGGAGGGTTTCCAGAAAGAGGAGGATGAGGCAGAAGAAGCAGCCGGAGAGACCGAGGTGCTCGCCGCACGGGGTAAACGCGCTGAATTCTGGGCACGGGTGGGAGATAAGGTGTGTTACTTAAGCTCCAGGGTCGTCATTACCATCTCCAAGTCACAAGGCTGATGCAAAAGCATTTAGGACAAAGCTATCGAGTCTCATGAAACCCTCCTCGAGAAAACGACATTCCTCGGTACCAAGATTGATTTGATGCTCGCTATGATCCGCATCGGCCTCTTCTTCGGAGATGCCTTGTCTGTTAAGAAGAACATCGAAAGAGCTAACACCCTCATTGAGAGCGGTGGTGACTGGGATCGGCGGAATCGTTTGAAGGCATACAAGGGTCTACACCTACTCACCATCCGTTCCTACAACGAAGCTGCGCCTCTTCTGCTTGACAGTCTGTCCACTTTCACCAGCTATGAACTCTGCAGTTACTCCGCTTTAGTTATTTACTCAGTCTTGGCTGGCTCTCATTCACTGAAACGAGTCGACTTCAAGGCTAAGGTTGTGGACGCACCCGAGATCAAGGCTATCCTTGGATCTGGTGAAGATCGATTGGCCGCTCTGACCGGTGAGACATCAGCCGGGCCCGGCGCTCAAGATGAAGAGATGAAGGACGCTACAGTTTCGCGGGTCACCCCGGGTACCGCCACGACCGCAGTCAACCTGACTGCCTTGGGCGGCGGCTCTGGTGTCCAAGCGGAGGCGGAAACCCCTGTCGACTTCACGCCTCTTGCTCACCTGGTTGACAGTCTTTACACCGGCAACTACCGGTCCTTCTTCGTGTCTCTGGCAGCGGTGGAAGACAACTTCCTTACTCAGGATCGTTACCTCTACGAACACCGCGCCTGGTTTGTGAGGGAGATGAGACTGCGTGCATACCAACAGCTTCTTCAAAGCTATCGCGTTGTTGGGCTGAACAGCATGGCGAGCGACTTCGGTGTGACGGTAGACTTCTTGGATCGGTGAGTATCTTATCTATTGTGCTCGGGTAAGCAGCGCTGACCAGCGATTGCAGGGATCTTGCCAAGTTCATCGCCAGCAACCGCATCGCATGCACCATTGACCGGGTCAATGGTATCATTGAAACGAACCGACCGGATGACAAGAACAAGCAGTACGCGGATGTGGTCAAGCACGGTGATGCTCTGATCACGAAACTGCAGAAGTACGGCCAGGCCGTGCGTTTGAGGGGCAGTGAACGCAGCTAAATCGTAGTTATGGCTTTGTCGATCGCCATGTGGTTCATGATTATGTAGATGAGAGGTTCCAGTGATTTATCTATATCATCTCCTTTACCAACTTGACCAACTTGACCATCCAGCCATGTTAGAGCCAAAAACAAGCGAGGCTGGTGTATCATAATTCTAATGACGCGAGAGAAAATGACCTCGAACATTGATCGGCAAACCGTTGTTGAGCGGCGGCCGGAGACAGTGGTGAAATTTTGCTCGTAGATTTGCAGTCAATAAATAGTCCATGTGGCTTTCAAAGGTCCACATGGTAGGTTGTAAGAGATGGCTTGTGGTACTAGTATCCACCATAACTGTGTCGGCAGATTGGGAGAATTGCCTATCCATCCACCATTCATCTCTCTAAGCTCGAACAGGGGCCAGAAGGGACCGGCCCTAACGGGTCCAGGGGCGGATCTGAGACGAGTTGACGAGATTGCTTCTCGAAGGGAGAAATGGCAACTCGATTATGAGGGCATACATGCAGTTCAAGTCGTTGGCAGTGAGTTCTCTTTCTGCCCTATCCTGTTCTTGTCTCGGGAAATTTGCCGACGGTCGGGAAGCTCCGGCGCAAGTGTGGGATGATGAGTTGCCATGGAATTAATTCTTGACCAGGGATTCGCTGTTGGTCGGTGGAACAAGAGGGAACGAGGGTGTCTGATGTCACAAGCGTGACACTAATGTCTAGTACCTGGGGAATTGTATTTGTCCTCTTACACTTCTCCTCTTCCACCAAAAACCACCGTAGATCAGACCTTTCAACCACCTTTCATCACATCTCCATGTTTTGGATTCCCTATCTGATTATTCCTATCAGAGAGTGGAGATCAAGAGAGCTAGTTGAGATAAGGCAGCTGACTCATCTAATAATGGAGTCCGAGACTCTCACCGCCCAGGGGGATTTCCCGCGTTTTTTTTCTTGCTTGGGGTCTTGAATCCCGAGTTTTTGTTGTGATTCACAATCAACCGTCAGTCACCGCAGTGCAGGCTATTGCATCTTCTTCTAGTCCTAGACTAGGCCCTGACTCTTCTCTTCGGCCCCTTACGAGTCCACCCGAACGGTTGGTGGAGAGGTGCCTACTCAAACCCATTGGCTGAATTCAGTGTTGCATCGAGCAAATTGAGATCCGATCATGAGCTGGCAATTTAAACTTGCCTCACACTTGCGGGCAACTCCGCTGCGATGCTCAGTTTCCCGGCCGAGTAGTGGTGCATGGCTGTCGTGCTATCAACAGGCCCCACGCCTCTTCTCCTCGCGGGTAAGCCTAGCCGCGGGAATCCCCAGAGTCTCCCCGGGTGAGTCGATTTCTCTTGGTCGTCTATATGCTCGTTATTGGTGGTTGTTGTATTGGCTTTCCGTTCGGTCCTTGAGTGGTTATGCCCGCGGTCCCTATTATTGGACATGTTCGGCGGTGACCACTGACTACCCTGCGCTATATACCGTCTCAACCCCTCACACACCCTCCCATCCCTCCCCATCGATCTTTCGGGTCTTGTCAGTCGCCCACGTCTTGCGCATCCCGTGACATCTATGACTCGGTAGTGCATGTACTGGGGTTGTCTCTTCCCGCGCCCCGGATACAAATGGGTGACAGTTTCATCCCTGGCGGATGAATCACTTTGTTACGATCTTGCCCAACTCTCAACCCATCATTGCTAATCACTCCCTACCTTACATTACAGACTCGACCATGCAGACTCAAACGACATTGGCGCATACCACCAGACGCACTCTGACCGCCGTCTCCTCCCGTCGTTTGACCTTGGACAACATTAACCCCCACGTCAAGGCTGCCAAATATGCCGTTCGCGGTGAGATTGCTACCAAGGCAGAGGAATACCGCGTGAGATTGGCTCAGGGGGATAAGTCATTGCCGTTCGACAGCGTTATCTTCGCCAACATTGGTAACCCGCAACAGCTGGACCAGAAGCCCATCACCTTCTTCCGTCAAGTCCTGAGTCTTCTTGAGAACCCCGTGTTGCTGGAAAACCCGGAACTTCTCCGAACCAACTTTGGATACCCACAGGATGTTATTGACCGGGCCAAGGTTTTGCTCGCGGATGTTCAGAGCGTTGGTGCCTACAGTCACAGCCAAGGTGCGCCGGTCATTCGGGACAGTGTGGCCAAGTTCATCGAGCAGCGTGATGGATTTCCTGCTAACCCCCAGGATCTCTACTTGACCGCTGGTGCTTCATCGGGTGTGAGCACGATTCTCAACATTATCTGTGATGGCCCCGCCGCCGGAGTCCTTGTCCCCATCCCTCAATACCCCCTGTACACGGCGACTCTGTCTCTGCTGGATGCGCAGTGTGTTCCTTACCTCCTCGATGAGCGGAAGGCTTGGGGTACCGACGTGAATGCGATCAAGGAGAACCTGTCAAAGGCCAAGGCCGCTGGCACTGATGTTCGTGCTATCGTTGTTATCAACCCCGGTAACCCCACCGGCGCTTCTCTCAGTACCGAAGACATCAAGAGCGTTCTCGACGTTGCAGCTGAGGAGAGACTAGTGGTCATTGCCGACGAGGTATACCAGACTAATGTTTTCACTGGCGAGTTCATCTCCTTCAAGAAGAGACTCCGTCAGCTGCAGCAGGAGGTGCCCGGCAAGTACGACAACGTGGAGCTGGTCTCCCTGCACAGTGTCTCTAAGGGCATGGTTGGTGAGTGCGGTCATCGCGGTGGCTACTTTGAGCTCGTGGGTTTCGACCCCGAGGTCGCAGCCCAGATCTATAAGTATGTCAGCATCATGCTATGCCCGCCTGTCATTGGTCAGTGCCTGGTCGAGTTGATGGTGAACCCTCCCACGGAGGGAGAGCCTAGCTACGAACTGTACCAGAAGGAATACAATGGCATCAAGGATGGACTGAGAAGCCGTGCCATGGCCCTCTACGAAGCCTTCCAGAAGATGGAGGGCGTCGAGTGTCAAGAACCCCAGGTAAGCTCCGGCCCATATTCCCGCAGATCACGAAACCCTTCTAACTTATCTATAGGGTGCCATGTACCTTTTCCCCACTATCAATCTCCCGCCTAAGGCCATCGAGGCTGCCGCTGCAGAGAAGCGGGCTGCAGACGAATTTTACTGCCTGCAGCTCCTTGATGCCACCGGTATCTGTGTGGTTCCAGGTTCCGGGTTCGGACAGAAGGAGAACACTCTGCACTTCCGCACGACATTCTTGGCTCCTGGAACGGACTGGGCCCTGCGGATTGTGAAGTTCCACTCCGAGTTCATGGCGAAGTATAAATAAGCCGATAAACATACGCTTTAACGATAATTAGACTATACCACATTTCTCCACTCGGAGGCTTTTAAATTGCACATACTGTTTGGAAAATTCTTCTGCCGTTCTATTGTTGCTTCTAAGAACTTGTTAGCTACTATACGCACTTTTATATTGCATTGTATGTCTGATTAGCTCTGATGGGCTGGTGTGTGCTTGCTGGTAGTCCCATAGACGGACGGCGGGCGATCTGTGCATTTCCCCTTTTGGTTATCATTCGATAGCCTCGGCTGATAAGCACGTGATCCACGATAACACAGCACAGCAACGAAGGCGGAAGGACCAGATGATGTCAAACAAAATGATTTAGTCATCCTTCTTTCGGTGCCCCTCAACACACTGTCGCTTCCCCATTCGTGAACTGATTACCAGCATATCGGGTTTGTTCACTTAGACAAATGTATTGAAAGGAAATAACACGAACCTGCTCGTGTCTGAACCTCCGCAAACATGGCAGACCAAAGCGATAGCCCTCTACAGGTGATTTTACCGCGGAGATGCATTTCCACTCGTTGACTCCACGTCTTCGTTTGTGGTTACCGACAATTTAAAGCTAGTGACTGACTGGTTGTTCAGGAGCTTGAAAAGGCATACTGCCCTCCCTTGGACCCAGCTCTACTCACGGCGATTGCATCGGATTTTGATCTAACGGATCAAACACAAGTGGAACAACTTCGTGGGATACTAGACGCACTTAGACTGTCCGCTTGGGAGCAGGAGGATCTGCCGTTTGATCCCTCTGGGACCAGCGGACTGAGTCCTGATAGTAACGGCTTTGACATGGATGGGGTGTGCCAGCGCTCGCCATCGCACACCGATACGATGCCCTCGCGCGAGACCGACCTTACCAGCTTGATGTCTGGCATGTCTGGTTTCAATCTTGACGACCCCAGCGCTAATGGGCGAAAGAATCATGTGTCGTATATTATCCGCTCGGATGGAACGCTTTCGCTTCACGGCGCGACCGAGGAGGACAAAGTCGCCTATCTGTCAGAGATGTTCCGGTCTACAGATCGCTTTACCATAAAGCACACACTACAGAAGGCCGGTGGTGATGTCGATCGCGCCATGGACGAGCTATTAAACTATGTCTTCTTTGATGAGCAGATCCCTGATGAGGATGGCATCACAGTCGCAGTTCCAAAGGGCGTGGATGGGTTTCAGGGTGTTGAAGCCGTCAGAAAAAAAGGTCGCAGGCGTAAACCGAAGGGAAAGGCACTTGCACGGGACCAATACGCTCGGGCCCCGAATTGCGGCGAATCTCTGTCAACGAGTTCCACCACCTCAAATATATGGGCAACTGCGGAGAAGGAGGTCGAGTTCATATACTCACTTACATCGGCGGTTCTCCCCAAAGAGAGGATCCGGTCGGCATACCATGCTAACGGGGCTTCGTTGCCAACCACGATACAGGCACTGGCGAAAACATATGCTCCTGAAGCCAAGGATTGCCTCGAGATTGATGAGCTGCTGGCTGCTCAGGTGTCTGAACTAACACAACAGTTCCCTACGATTACATCTGATACATCTGCGGGACTACTCATCATTACGCGGCAAATACCCTCTGCAGCCAAAGAGCTAGCTGATGTCATGCTGACTGTTCCTGAGACGTCACGGGCCCCCTTGTCTGAATTGATCAAGATCACATCAACCCTTCCTCCCCTGGATGACGAGGATGAACTGGCTGAACCCAGAAACCCCGGACCGCGCTTCGCCCATAATCTGGAAAATGTGAAAAGTGCAGCACACGTTCATTTTTCGGCGGGAGCAGAGGCATTTTCCAAGGCGTCAACGGCATACAGACGTGGAAAGTCTGATCGATTGATGGGAGGGGCTGCTGCGTACTATTCCTCTGTTGGCCGAGACCATCTGGAATTGGCGAAGCGCAATGCCGCGGCTGCAGCGGACGCTCTCGTCGACCGACAGTCTACATCGAACAGGCTTGACCTCCACGGGGTGTCTGTGCAGGATGCCGTCCGCATCAGCCGCGAACGAGTTTCCGCTTGGTGGGAATCGTTGGGTGACACTAAGCTCATGGGAGGATCGAGTTATGAGAGGGCTCAGGGAGGCTTCCACATCGTCACCGGTAAGGGCCGTCACAGCCACGATGGCACATCCCGCCTAGGTCCGGCCGTTGGCAAGATGCTGGTTCGAGACGGATGGAGGGTGGAAGTAGGCGAGGGCTCTCTTACGGTCGTTGGAGTCATGAAACAGCGTTGTTAGATTCTTGTCTGGGGCTGCAATGTTTTGGTTCTTGCGAAGATACCCTGAGGTTGTTCATCTATTGGCGCTTGGATCTATCTACCTCACAGAAGGCGTTCTGGGAGAAATTTCAGGTGTTTCGACTTAGAATCTGGGTTAGATGAAGATATAAGCTTGAGATAGAACATACGACAGTCTGACAATCGTCTGTATAATGAATGCGATTATATAAGAGTACCACAATCGATTTATGAGTATTGTCATATTGATCGTTTACTCCACAGTGCGGATGACGTAAAAGCTGCGGCAAATTAGAGACGGCGGCGAACATCGGCTTAGAATATCGATAAGATGGATTAGACATCACTTCTTCTACTTCTTCTTCTTCTTCTTCTTCTTCTTCTTCTTCTTCTTCTTCTTCCTCCAACTTCCCTAGACATTCGTTCTTGTTCTTGTTAAACATTTTTACGACGAAGAAAGAAAAGAACAGAACATCCATTGACTCGCTTTCTCCCATTGCATCATTCCACCATCTCCTGATGCGATTCCAGCGCTTGGCCACATTTCTCCGCACCTTCAATCTACCCCTCCGCTCCTATCCTCCACCTTCATCTTCTTCCTCTTTCCGATTATTTCCCTTCCCCATCTCTAGCCCCCGGATCCTCCAAGCCGCCCCCGCAATCCCCTTCCTCAGCTCCTTCTTCACAACCAGCAGCAAATCCGAAAACAGCGGCAGCATGTCCTACCCCGATCAGCGCAGTGACGACGCATGGCGCGCCGTCCTCAGCCCAGGTATTATTCAACTGCCTGTCCCCTCCAGTGTCCCAACCCAAGTGTGCTCTCTTCTGCCCCTCCAAAAAACAACACTGACCTTTTTTCTTTTCTTTCCATCAAGAACAATTCCGCATCCTCCGCGAAAAGGGCACCGAACGGCCTGGCACGGGCGAATACGACCAGCACTTCGCGGCGCAAGGGATCTACCACTGCGCGGGGTGCGATGCGCCCCTCTACAAGGCGACCCACAAGTTCAAGTCCGGGTGCGGATGGCCCGCATACTTTGATTCCCTGCCGGGGGCCGTGACGAGACATACCGACAGTTCGTTTGGGATGCAGCGCACGGAGATCGTGTGTAGCAACTGCGGCGGGCATCTCCGTGACGAGACATACCGACAGTTCGTTTGGGATGCAGCGCACGGAGATCGTGTGTAGCAACTGCGGCGGGCATCTCCGTGACGAGACATACCGACAGTTCGTTTGGGATGCAGCGCACGGAGATCGTGTGTAGCAACTGCGGCGGG